>VWZK01021376.1:184890-257786 GCA_013396935.1 Baryphthengus martii
GCTCGTCACCGTCATCGCCGTCGCCCCGTCACCGCCATCGCCCCACTCGTTCCTCCGCGGGCCCAGGGTGAGGCGGAGGAGCGGCGGCCGCCGTCAGAGCGAGGCCCGTCGAATGAGGTAAAAAACCGGGTAGCGATGCGGTGAAACGCCGCTAATGCTGAGGTAAAACCCCACTAAGACTGAGGTGCGGCCCCTGTCCCACCGCACCGGGCCCTCTTGGGAGAGCCCCGAGCCCTCTTCCCGGGGAGGGCTACGGGCGGGACGGGCCTGGCTCCCGCCTGCCCTGGGACCCTGGGGTCGGCCTGGCTCTGCGAGAGGCCGCGGGGTTCCGCGGGGACCCAGCCGCTTCAGGCACGGCCCGAAATTTCCTCATCTTGCTCCGTAATGAGAACCGGGAAGCAGCGACTTAACTTCTCGGCGACAGGGTTTCTGCAGCCCTGCACCCCTCGGGTTTCTTTAGCCAGCCTGTGGATGGTTGCCGTCTGAACCATTCCGCACCGTATTTATTTAGTTCTTTGACGGTGTTTTTATATGTATAGGTGCCAGCATGAGTTCTTGTAGATAGTGTTGTTAAATATCAATTTTGTTTAAATTCATTTACTTGATTGCTTGGTGTTCGGGATTTTTTTTTTTGTTGGTTGTTTCAGGGTGGTTTTTTCCCAAAATACAACTAATGGTGTTAAGATGACTATTAATGTTCGAAAATACTATTCCTTGTATTTCTGGTAGAAAAAAAATAATTGACTCATGAGCATCAGTCCTCCTGTCCTGTTGTGACCAAAACCCTCTGAGGTCCAGCCGTTTGTTTAGGAAATGAGCTCAAGGGCAGTTTCATAGCTGGTGGCTTGGATGGATTAGTCACGTCTCCCCTGTTTGTGCAGGTAGTGAGTACCTGAACCCTCTGAACATTGCTAATCCTACAAAGGACACTTGGGTTTTGTCCCACTCAGCTTCTTGACTCAACTTACCGTGCAGATATGTGAGCACCAGTTGTGGCGTAACAGAGGAGGTGGGACTCTAGCAGCCTCCCCTACATTTTTTTTACCTATAGACTAAGCAATTTTACTCCATTTCCCTCCCTCTTTGTGTGTCACATTTTAAATCTCTCAAGATGCATATTCTTCTCCCTCTGTTGCCTTAAAATCATTCCCATCTTTTTTTGAACTGCAGCACCCAGGGCTGGACCCAGTGCTACAATTAAGGCCTTAACACCACCAGCATTTGCTGTCATGCCTGTCACAGACTACACTCCTGTCTGCACGTGCCAACACGAATACTTTTGAGTCAGGATGATCTATTCACAATTTTGCTGACCTGTTATAACCCCGCATCCATTTCTGCTGACCTCCCAAGCCAGTTATTTCTCCTTCAAGTAGACAGCAATGCTACTTGAGAAATGATTTATTGCCATGGCCCTACTGCTATCCCTTCATTTTTATTGTTGGATAGATGGACAATCAGGCAGTCAAGACATTTTTTAAAATAGAACTCCACATGGTTTTAAGTCAGAAAACTGTAGAATTTGTCATCTTTTGTAAACTAATTGCATTTCTCAGAAGAATTGTATTCAGAAGAAACGAAGCTTAACTAAGATTGAACTGTGCCCCAGTTAGAGAATGGTTGTGTTGTGTAACTCTACATTTAGAAGTGAGCTTTGTACATACTTGAAAATATTTAAAACTTAAATTCACTTCAACCAAACCAAAAAAATCTAAATGCAAACAAGAGCTGATAACAAAGAATGTAGGTTACAGGGGGTTTATACCAATATAAGGTAAAAATTGGCAAAATGTGTCACTTCCTCTTGCCCCCATCAAGGAGGGACAGATGCAGATGTTTTGCTTTGTTACGTGTACTTAATTCTGTTGATTGTGTTTGTCAGTGACATACTTTAATTCTCAGATTTATTCACTGTCCTGTGTGCTGCTTTTGATCTGGACTGGACTGCGATGAGCAGCTCATGAAGTTACCGACAGCGTGCTCTGCAAAAGGGCCCTTTTAGCACCGTCTGATGGCCAGACTGGCTTTTTGGGTGAAGTTGATTGTGTCATTTTACATGGTTATCCTTTTGGTCTTCCCAGTACGAAATGAAATCCATCTTTGTAAAGCAGTAAAAATCTCAAACTGAAGCATGTTATGTGGATAGTTATTAAAATAACGGCCATAGGAGGGATAAAAATCAAGACCGCTGTCCCAAGTCGCTACCCTGTGCACACCGAGGTTTTTACTTTTCATTCTGTCTCTGCGTAATCGCTATAGGATTACTGCTTCAGTATTGCTGAACAAGCTGGTAAATAATGCATTCAGCTAGCTCATTTCTTACATGAAAAATGCATCATGTGGTATGTTTTGTCCATTTTGATTGTGTAAAGCATTTTTATGATGTGTTTTATATCAGGTGATGTTTGTATGGTAACAATTTAAGTAAAATACAGGCTTTACCCATGAATAAACAGAAATCTTACCTTTTCTTTATCACTTGGCCAGCAAAGTCTACAGAGTTGGCTTCCCTTTTATTTCCAGGTTGCTTTCTGGTTTCTACTTTGATCCATAAAATCTCCATCTGTGAGGAGATTTAAGACGATAACATAAAATCTGGATGTAAACCTGCTAATATTTCCAAGGGGCACTGTTACTTGTCCTTCTCCCACTCTGTTTAGTCTGTATTTTGTAAAAATTGCCACTTTAAAAATGATTAGGTGAATCCCAAGCAGAGGTGGAGCAGAAATAAGTACTACAGGTGCTTTGCATAGATGTGTATCTGTATATATTTATATATTTATATGTAATATCAATTTGCAAGAATAAAAATTAACTTTCATCAGATAAAGTTCACGTGATCAACATCTCCCATACATGTGTGTAGGCATATATATAAAAATATGCATGTGTTCAAAACCTGCAGCCCTTCTGGAAGATCTACATGCAATCCTAGGTTCTTTTGATCAGTGTTTCTCCACTGCCATCAAAGCTACAAGCCAAGCCTGTCCCTTTTAAAGGTTACGCTGCCTTACTCTCCTACGAAAGGGATTTTTAGAAATAGCTTAGAAAGGAATTTTCAAGACCAGCTCCTCACCAGTTAGGCACTGTCCTTTTTAGCACCTGAACAGCCAGAACAGCAGGCAAGAGTCCTCCAAACCAGAGATTTTTGTACCAGTGACTCAGATTTGTGCCGCTTCACGTTTTGGGTTTTTTTTTTCGTGTGTGACTGAAGTTCCACTATAGACCATCTGTTCTGGCCACCCAGGCAGGAACACGGAGCTGACATCCACACTGGCATTCTGCTCTTTCCGTAGCAGTTTATCAAACAGGATTGCTACAGAGATACCACCGTGGAAGTCCTGCTCCATTGAGTGAGAAACATAAATGGATCTAGCTGGAGCTTGTAAATGTTTCCCCTAGCACATCTGACATGGATTTGTCTACAGTAAGGGTCACATAATGCTCCATAAAGGATCTCCTATATGTCAAAAGGAGCATTATAAGGAGTGCCATGGGATTAGTTCAAATATTCCCTGTTCCAATACTAGTAAGCAAGAAAAGACTTGATCTCCCCAGAGAACTAATTATTCAGACCAGCAGGAAAAAGACCAGAAAGAGAAGGAGTTATGGAGGAAGCAGCAGAGCTGTTTGAAGAGGCAAATCAGCATGCGAACAAAGCTCTTCTGATACATCTTTTAACAAAAATGAACACAGTGGAATATTGCATCAAAGGAGCTGTCCTGCACCATCAGTTTGATCGAAACAGCACAATCTGAGATTTTCTGTTTGCTTTTGAATCAAATTCACATGTAATGGAAAAAAAAAAAAAAAAAGAATTCTGTTGAGCCTGTTTACCCTGCAATTGACTTCTGATTCATATGTTTTACATTTTGGGGAGGAACAGCGTGTCCGACTTTTGGGCAACATTTGCAATCGCCGAACTAAGTCCGTGTAATAATAAGCAAGTGCTTACTACTCTGAGCCTGCCGCTCCTCCTTGTATCAGCTCCACGACGACACTGGCCCTGCCCTCAGGAGCTGAATTCCTGACGCATGTGTGGGGTAAGGATTTTAGGGTCATAGACACAGCTACCAGAATGGGAACTAATTCTTCCTCTCTGTTTATAGACACTGCGTCATTTGAAGTCTGTTTCTGTAGTCAACATGGCAAGATAAGTAGGAGCCTGCTCGCCTCGGCAGCTGGCGAGCTGCCTCCTCCCAGCACAACGCACCGCTTTCACTTATTCCCTAATTCACGGTTTTGTTCTTATTTTGTTCCCCTCCCCCAGCATCTTAACTTGCCTTCAGGCCCCAGGCGCTCCTTCAAGCCTCGCTTTCTGAATTTTTTGTTAACTTTCCTTCGCTGCCTGCTTGCCTCTGCCTTCTTCGGGCTTGGCCGTGTGTTCCTCAGCCAACCTCCTCTCTCCAACTGCCTCTGAGGGCTCCAGCTCTCCCTGCCTCCCTTCTCTCCTGGGGCAGCGCCCATGGGGCTGCCTCTGGCGCCTGAAGCAAAGGGCCTGCCCGTACGTTGCGTGGTCCCCTGTGCCACTGGGGTGTGTCTGGATCCCCAATGAAACGAGATCGGCATCTGTTCTTCGCTTTGTGATCAGGTCTCCCCATTTCGGTTACCTCTGCATTTAATGCGTTACAAGCCAATGTATTTGCTGTTGCGATCTCCCAGTATAAAGCCGTCCTCTTCAGATGAGCACCTTCTACTGTGGCCCGGATTCCTACATCATCACACCCTAAAAAGAGCAAATAAAATGAGTAAAATACCATTTTTTTGTTGTTAAGGTGTCCAGCAGTGCTTTAAATGTGTGAACTGCAGCTCTGATAGTACTTCTCATGTCTTCAGTGAAATACCTACTAGCTCGCTCCCAAGCTTGGTGCATCTCTCATGATTATAGCAGCAGTTGATAAAACACTTGAGATTTTGCCCAAGTACAGGGACCCTGAGAATGGAGTAGGCTGAGATAAAGATATCTTGTTCTTTTTGTTATAAAAGAGAACAATCAAGTATTTGCATTGTATTTTTTTCAGCTTGTTTTGTCTATCCCACGGTACAGCTTTAAGCTATTAGCTACTTTTCAATTTAAAGTTTTCAAATTCTGGCAAATGAAAGTGTTCTACAGTCTGTAGGTCAGCTCATCAAACATCAGAGGGAGTCTTGCAGCACTTAAATAAGTTTCAAGGAGAAGCCCTAATGGGTTCCAAAGCTTGTGGTATGAAGCTGGGCAGAGCAGGGCTGTACGGGTGCCAAGGGCACTTCCACTGAGCTTCTGAACAACTTGTTAGGAGACATCAGGAGCAAAGCTGCTTGGAGAGCAGTGGCTGAGTGTTAGTCACAGGTCTGAACACAAATCCTCCTGGGAGCCTGCTGCCTGAGCAGGGGTGTCCTCATGCTGAGCACAACACAGCACGCCCCTCTGCATCCCCCGTAAACGGGGGCTGGCCGTCAGCTGCATGGGTGCAGTGCTGCTGCCGCTTCCCTGCCCAGTGATACAGCAGTGGAGATGTCACTGTTGGGAAGCACTGGGAAGGAATCTGTGTGAATGCTGCTGAAATGGGAAGGACAGGAAAAGAAGGGTTCTAAGAGCATAGCCTAAAATCTTTCCAGATCCACTGTCAGGGTTAAACAAATAGGATAATTTTGCAACTGGGAAAATTATGTGACTTAAGGATGCTTGTAGTTCTTTCATGACTCTCTGCAGGAATTACGGACATTCTATACATCATGGAATCGTGGAGTCGTTTCTGTTGGAAAAGACCTTTACAATTATCAAGTGCAACTGTTAATCCAGCACAGGCAAGTCCACAACTAAACCGTGTCCTTCAGCACCACATCTACACAGCTTTCGAATGCCTCCAGGTATGGGCACTCAGCCACAGCCTGTCCCAGTGCCTGACAGTCTTTTCGGGGAAGAAATTTTTCCTAATATCCAACCTGAACCTCCTCTGGTGCAACCTGAGGTCATGTCCTCTTGTCCTGTCGATTGTTACTTGGGAAAAGAGACCAACCCCCACCTCACTGCAGCCTCCTCTCAGGGAGGTGTAGAGAGCAAGAAGGTCTCCTCTCAGCTTTCTTTTCTCCAGGCTAAACAACCCCAGTTCCCTCAGACACTCCCAACTTGTTTTCTAGACCCTTCACCAGTTTGGTTGTCCTTTGGACACACTCCAGCACCTAACTATCTTTCTTGTAGTGAGAGGCAATGACTAATAAGAAAGGAATTCACATGAGACAGGAATTGGAATTGAAATCCAAAAGCTTTGAATCCTAGAAAAAGACAGAAATTGATTAAATGTGGACAGAAAATAGCAAAGAACCACCTAAACAATCTCCTGACTAAGCAGACCACACAAAAATAGATAACTGGAACAAGAACAAAAACGGTGTTCCTCTGTGCAAGTGCTGGATGTTTAAAAACTTAGTTGAAGAGATGGGAACATCTCACTTTAAAGGAGCACGTTGATAAGACCGATTTTTAGGAAACACTGAGGTGTGGTGTTGCACGTGATGACAAAGAGAGACAAGAATGCTAAGGTTAGGAAAGACATAGTGAATAAGACAGGAAACAAATTTACCATTGTACAAATCCATCCTGCATCCTTCCTTGTCTTTAACTCTGTGATTTGGTACTGGCTGTATTTAGAGAAGAGAATGTAGAGAAAGCCAAGAAATAAGATGGCTTGGTACAAGTCCCACACAAGGAGAGGATTAATACACTTGGGATCTTTTGGTCAGAAGAAAAAAAAACTTCAGGCTGAATTCGATAGCGGTCTGTCAAGATCTTCGATGGGATGGAGATGGCTGAATGAGTGATTTATTTTTCAAAACTGTTTTGTGTTATCTGTTATCTGGGCAAGATGGAATATTACAAGCTTCCACATCGTGTTAGAGGGGCAAAAGGCAGGAACAGGTACAAATAAAACAAAATTTTAAAAAGCAGATGCTTGAAGGGCACCAAGGAGATTAAATTGTCCGTGTGCTTTAACAAGCTACCATAATTGCAACGTACATTTTATGTACAACACATTAATGAGTTCAGAAGCTTATTTGCCACTAAACAAAAATGCACCACTATCAGCTTTAAAAATATGTTCTACAGAGAAGTCTAGACACCAGATTTAGGTGACAACTCAGTAAATATAGAAGAATTTGAGCCAATGTAAAATATGTGATATGTTATGATAAGATTTGGCATATTATCGAGTGGCTTCTTTGACATGCTGTCCAGTCTCCAAACTTAGAGAATTTTCAGTGTTACCCAGTGTCAAGTGGGTCTTGGAAGAATTAATAGCAAGAATCAAAAGCCAAGACTCGAATGAGAGAAGATCAAAAATGGGAGTTGAGATTTTCCTTTTTAAGAAGATGGTCAGAGGAGTTAAAACCATGATTTGCTAAGGCACCGAGTGGCACCAGCAGACACCTCTAGAAAACTCATCTAAAGCTATATTTAGTACGTTCAAAGAAGTTGTGGCTCCCACTTGAGCCATTTCAGTTCACATACAGATAAAAAATCAGATCGTACAGACTGTTCGCTCATCTTGAATAAAAAACATTTAACAGTGTTGTGTACTTCTGAGTCATGTCTAGTTCTAGTACGTGTCTTTGTAGGTGATCTCTTGCCTCTGAGCAGATTCATCTCTAACTGCAATTCTATAGGCGTGCATCTGTGTTAACGTCCAGCAAATACACACGAGAGAATGAAATTCTGATATTGAGAGCTTTTAGTACACAATGGCTAATGAGAGCCCTTCAAACAACCTCTTGCCTGGACATTTGTTTTACAATAATTCCAGTGTCTTGCAGTTACTGGGTTTTAATGATGGGCTGTTGAGATAATACTTTAGTCCTATAATTTTTGTAGAGCTTAGTTCTTGAAATTCTATCACCGTCTTGTAACTTGAGTATGAGATACTCCTCGGCAACGCTGTTCAATGCCTGATTGAGTACAATTTTAAATGTGATTTTTTGTCTTTTCGTTGACTTATACCTGGGTCAAAGTCACATTATGGTCTCAGGTTCCTTTCTTGAAAATTCACTGCAGCTTCATTTAGGATCTTAAAATATTACATAAGCCACATCCTGGAAAACATCAAAACAAATTTTCGCCATCTTCTACATAAAACATCCTTTCTGAGTTACCAAACTTTCTTCCAAAGCACACTATTTTTGATCCAGAATTTCATTCCTTAACATTCAAACTGCTCTGATCACATCAAATGTAATTCCACACCCACTGAAACCCACATCAGGCCTCTTCCCAATGTGATCCAGGTATTTTTCTTTGGGACATTATAGGAAATGACAGACCACCATTTTAATACACAACAGTGAATATGCTTGAGAGATTTTTTCATAATTCCTGGTAGCATTGCACTTGGCAAACTGTTTTGGTACATATATGTAAGCAATTTAACTTGCCTCCTGTTCCCCACTACAACTCACTGCTTTGCTTTTAACAAATTGACAGAACAAATACAAATGCCAAAGCTTTCACACGGTACCGTTGCCTATCCTCCCGTTCAAATTGTTCAAATTTCAAAATTCAGGAAAATTATCTAGTGTTGGTCCTGCTGGTGATCAACTACAGGATATTTCAAGCAGAATGCCATGTATTCATTTTAGTTGCAAAAATGTTTGCCATCTGAAATGTTATCCCCTTATTGAAGCCACTAGACAGAAATACAAGTAAGGTTGTCTGCTTTCAAACAAGATTTACAAAAATACTTATTACCTCCTGGGGAGAAAAATAGTAAGACATTTGCAGAAAAAAAAAAAAAAAAAAAAAAGTAGGGCATCTATTGCTGCTACATGTTTAATTTTATTTGATTTACTATACTTAACTTTTTCCTTTGTTGGCAAAAACAACCTGAGCTGTTGCTAATGCTGTTTGCCAGCGTCTCCATCTGCATCTTCGGTTACTTCTTGGATTCATTCTCTTAGCTTTTGCAGAGTTCTGCTTGCAGATCTCCTCTGAACTCCCATGGGGATTTTTCCCCTTTGGTGGCGAACGTTCGCAGCAGCATGAAGCTGTTCACATTGAGGATGACATTTTCCTGTAAAGACACCTGAGCCCAGCTCCATCTCGAGTGTCTTACGTGGTCCTGGTGATCACTGTCAATGATACGGGAGTGCCTCCATCTCCTCTTGGATTCACGCTGTACGCGCCCACGTTTCAGCTTGTCAGCAGTGCCAAATCCCCTTTTGGAGAGTTTATATCTGAATTAATCTCAGCTCGTAATTTTGCCGTGGAGGTTTATTTTGAAACTGGACATTTCCTTATCTTTCCTTTTGTAGATTATTTCTTTTGGGAGTGGTTTCCATAAAGCACCTCAGCAAGCAGTCAGTTTAGTCTCACAGTTAGTGCCGTATTTGTTCCGGATTTCTGTCTGGCCTGTTCTCTGCTGACCTTTATTGAAATGATTATGTCTCTGGGTGTGTGCATGTATACTTGTAATGCTTTCTATCTTGCCCAAGTTCGATTATACTGCATAAAACAAGCTTTTCTCTTGAGCTTAATATCCCAGTTGTTTTATTAGTAGCGTAACAAGTCTCATACAAGGCACATCCACTGCACATCTGAATAAAAGTAAACATCCTGTGTTTCTCAGCCTTCTATAAACCCCAACAGATGGCTGCTACTTTTACAAACTGTGCTGAATAGGATGGCTCACATTTCCCATGCAACAGACTTATTTCTGGAATCCAAACCCAGTATACTTCATGCAGGTGGGAACATTGATCTAGCCACAAAGCAGCTTAGCCCAAACCAGTCCCACGTGGCAGCTCTTCACAGCTCAGCCCCGCCACACCCCTACGGTGGGGCATACCTTATACTGCTGATCCATCCAAAATTGCAGGAGGATGATAACAGCAGTTTTTCTGTGTGGGTTTTTTTCAAAAACAAGTATTTTTTTGAGATCGACAGTATTTCTTACAATGACTGGATTTCACCTTAGTGCTCAGAGCCAGTCCCCGGCTCAGGATACTGGCAGGATCTGGTGTACGTTTTCTCTCCCTCGGCTAACATTGAGGAGACGTGTGCGTCAGGCGTGTGTCGTAGCCTGATTTCCTGGCAGCAGGGGTGCACTGGTGTTGTCTGTGCTTAACCCCAATGCTGGAGCCAAGGGCACTTCAATGCTCCAGTGAATCAGCAGCAACGCCGGCTTGAGACCTGACCCTGTGTGTGTCTCTGTGTTCAGGGACCCATCCTCTTCTCATTTTTTGTTCCTAAAAAGAAGCAACAAGGGAGCTACTTAGGTTGCAAATCTAGGCAAGCAGTCTCTATTAAAAGAATGCTGAGCATGTTTTGTCTTGAGGGAAAGGCAGTTTGGGAGTGGGCTTCATCTTGTCTTGGTTAAAACTTTTCTCCACTGAGTAACGGGCTTGGTCTCAGCTCCTTGTGCCCACTTTCCATTGCATGTTCGAGTATTAAGCCTCAAAGGAAAAAGACTTTGAAAGACCACCTTGCATACTTCTAGAGCTTGTGTACTAACTTTTTTGCATGGATGATCTTCAATGAGCTACACATCTGTTGCATTCAGAGGCCCTAGAAATTAAGCCTTTTGTTTAGGAAGTAATTCTGAAGAATTAAGACATTTCAGATGCTTCTCTTCCAAATATCCTATTTACCAAAATGGGTGAGTGCAAGTTAGTCTAACACTAGCTGTCCTTGTGTACCTTCATCAGCCAGAACCTCTGTGAGTCATGAAAACCTAATACACAGTAGGCAAGTATCATGGGATAGTTTCCTCCATCATAAATATGCAGAAAGCTCCCAGTGGCTCTGAAATGCGTATTTTCATTAAGGATCCAGTAGACTGGTCACACTCCAAAATGTATAATTTCTTAAATCAAAGTTATTTACATTTCCAGTTTCCTTTGCAATTCATTGTTAAAAAAAAACCAAAACATACGTTTGTTAAGTCCAATTTCATTGTATTGTAAGGTATTTTGTACCATATTCATTGCACTCTATGACTTTAGCATTAGCCATCTTGCCATTCAAGTCACTATTTTGTCATTTCAGAGCCACCCAAGAGGCAAGAACTATGAAACCAGAGATTTTACAGATCTCTCAGCAGCGTTCCTGTCACAATGATATTTCTTGAATAACTCCCCATAATGGGTACATCCTCTTGGAGTAGTTTTTCTGTGGTTAAACAGAATACGCTGCAGGACAAAATCGCGAACTAGTTTGAATAAGAGATGAGGCTCTATTCAGCTTGTCTTCTGACAGTTTCTTCTGTTTCCTTGAAAAGAGACTCTCTAGGTGACTATGGCCATTTTCCCACTAATGGGACTAAGTGCCATTGATGGGCGTACGCAGCCAAAGAGTTTCTTGAGATGATGGGTTTTTTACAAAAGGCAGCGCTCAGAAAAAAATTAGTATTACAGAAAGAAGCAACCTATCAACATTTTCCATTATTTAGAGAGAAGTTTCCATTTGCTTTATTTTATCATTTGTCCTGGCAACAGAAAGATGGGTACTGAAATCAGGTGGACTACCTGCATTCACTGAACTCTGCCAATCATTTAGTATATTTTGCTAACAGCAGCATTTCAGCTCTCGTTTTGGTTCTTTAATCCAAAAGAAAGATTTTAGGACTGCTTTGTACTGACCCCCTTGCAGGTATTTTTAAATATGCTATGAAACACAAAGTTGTATCTACTTTTTGCCCTTTTTAATTTTTTTTTTTTTACCAGAGCCATGCCTCTTCAGATTTTCCACAGAGTTTTTCGAGTTCAACAAAAGCATCCATAAACTATTTTGCCTACTACAGTAAGACACATATTTAAGCCTGTAGACCCCCCTTCTCATCTGGGAAGCTGGACAACAGTATAAACCTACGTACTAGAAAACCACTCTAACTTTTCCATCTGTACAAAAAATTATGATTCTGGCACAAGTGTGCTTGGGGTAAAAACTTCATGAACTATATCAGTGGTCAAATGAGGCATCAAAGTCAGTTATTCCTTCCCCAGCAAGTTGTATTCCAGTGTAAGCCAAGTCATGAGAGCATATATAATTTCTACTGATGTTTGCTATATTAAGAAGCAATGGGCCGTGTCTACAGCCTTGCAAATTTAAAGTGGGAGAGAAGCTTCATATGAAAACTCTAATCATAATCACGGCCTAAAACACATGCTGCCAGAAACCTTTAGTAAGCACGCTCAGCCACTCGCCTTCTTGCTCCATATTTACACATAGATCCTGCACTATATGTATATCCTACATCTAGCTGATGTTTTTCCTCCATGAACCTGTAACTACTGTGCACGCCTTACAGCTGCCAAAATCTCTTCTACCCAGTCGGGGCTGCATCGCCGCTGGAAAGGATGAAAGCAAGGTCAAGCTCATCAAGCCCTTGAAGAAGGCAGCAACCTGTGTGGCTGCTAAAGAAGGTTACAGTAGGCTTAAACTGCTCAGGGGAGAAATACAAGTAACTCCTTAGGAGCGTAAATAAGGCACATTCAAATGTGTTTAATTGCGCGTGCCTGCCTGAAAATCTGGCTCATCAGTCTCCTTTCCATTTCTCGCTCAGAGGGTCACTAGTGCCTGAAAACACTGATAGCCAAGGAAGCCAATTCCTTGTGGGAGCGTGACTCTGCTCCACACAGACATTTTCCCTTCTGTCACTTGGCATAATTCAGTATGTGACTTGAAATTCAAAATATAAACGAGAGACCAACCAAGGCCAGTAGTGTTGCAGGCAGAATTCTCAAACCTTCCCAGGAAGTGAAAATGCCAGTCCTCTAGAGATACCATCCATTTCTCCATTCTTTTAGCTTAACCAGAAGCAGTTCTTTGCAGTTCCTTAAGGTAGCAGGAAATGGGGGCAAAAATACCATAGTCAAACCTACATGCGTTAGGCTGTAAAAACAGGCCATGCGATGCCTCACTGTGCGATACACAATTTAGTAGGCAAGTTTCTCCCATCTTTTCATTCTCCTCTTTCTCTAAGTTGCTTATTTCTTTTCTCTTTCTTCCTTAGGCTCATTATCTCCCGTAATTTTGTTCTTCTTTAACGTTTTTTAAATATAGTTATGAAATACATGTTTAAATCTATCTTTGTCCCTACTACTCTCATCTGTTACAAATGCAAGTTGAAAACCTTCAGCGTATTTATGTGTATGTCCAAGGAGGAAAGAACCGTCCCCTATACCATCCTTTACTAGCTTCTTGTCCTTCCCATGTCCCAGGATGCACGAAGTTACTGCAGCTTTACAGATTTCTCCTGAAAATTGATAAATGGTACATCTGAGTTAAACAGATGGAAAATACACCACAAGCACACACGGACATCTTCTGAAAGCTGTATCTGAGGTGTTACCTTTCCTCCAGTTCTTTATTGAACTCGGCGAGTGCTGACCCTCTCCCAGCATGGCAATGAACAGCAGGAAGCAGTAATGTTAAGGTATCTCTGGAACTGTTTCTTAAATAATGATGTGTTTTCTTCTTTCTCCAGCTGGAGCAGCTGGTTCTGCTCTGGAAGGTGAAACGGGGAGGTTTCTTGCTTAGGGTCACAGTCGTGTATGTGGAGATACTTTACTAACATTTATGACATCTTCCTCAGCCACTGCTTTGGTAATTGCTCCACTACCTATCTATATATATAGATAGGTATATAGAGAGATAACTTGTATAAAGTTCTCTACATGTTACTCACCAAAGCCCTCCAACCTCCGCTCAGAGCTGTTGACGCTCTCATGATGTGCTGCTATCAAGGCAACCAAGTGAACAGGGAACCGCTTGCAAAAGCTACTTGCTCCATTGGCTCCTTCCTTGGTGCAGAGCAGCTCTTGTCTGTAGTTTTATTACGAAAAATACTCAAAAACTAAGACAGAAACACCAAACAAGAAGTGACTCTTTTCACTCATAGAGCTGCACCTGCAGCATTGATCACGTCCCTGCAGTCCTGAAACAATCCGGTGTCACTTCAGAGCCAGAGTTAGAAAGGCCAGACTTGCACAGGCCTTTTAAGGGAAGTGGCTGCATCTTTTTTTAAGTGTTTGAATTTGGAGTTTGAACATTTAATTTTTCAAATTAAGGAAAGCTGAGAATTTATAGGAGTGTGGAGGGCATGAAGCCTTGAAAGGAATTATTAAACTCAATTAACAAGAATGACAGTTTCTTAACTGGGGGGAAGAGAAGGGAGAAGAATTCCATGAAAGTGAATACTCCCGGCTAAGAGTTGAAAGATCCATTCTCCTACATTCTGTCAGTGAAATGAGTTTGAGGAGACAAAAATATTTATCAGTGTTTAAACATGATGCTGTAGTTGTCATTTCTTGTAAACGTTAGTATTTCCAGTGCCATGGTCTTGCATGGGTGTAGGCAAGTTGCCGGACTGGTTAATTTTGGCCTCTGCCATTATAACCTACCTTATTTCCAATTGGAATTATGTCCAGTTTCGGCTCCCAGGCATTCACCCTGTCATATACTGATTAGTGTAATAAATACTGTTAGGACCAGATTTTATCCCTATGCACAGTCGTTGAAGAGCAGAGTCTGCTGCGCTCCCAGGCTGTTCCAAGTCGGGATGAGCAGCCTCTTTACAACCGTCTCTCTTCTCTCCTGTGGTTTTGTCCAGCTCTCAGGAGAGAGGAAAGACTACAGGGGCTTGTGGAGGAGAGGCCACAGAGCTGGGCTTGTACTTCTAAAAGATCATATTTGAACCTAAGGTCCCAAACCAGCAGATAACCCTCAGCACAGGGCAGAGCCCCTCTCTTTAGATGGCCCACACTCAAATGCACTTTGGAGAGACTGTAAACTTGCTCTCATTTTCATGTTTTACAAGATATAATTCTACAAAAATTAATTTCTATAATATGCCCATGTAAACCACAACATGCCCCCCGGGAGGGAGGGGCCACTTATTTTTTTTCTCTACATTATGACCTCTGCAAAGAAAATACTGATGAGTTTAGGACTCCTACCCTGTGTGGTCATCCCAGCAAACCTTCAGCAGTTCTCAGACATGTGGCAGGATTAGATACTCGTAATCTTGGCTGTTAATTAATTTGACCACTAATTCCAATGTATACGCCAAAGCCTGTGCTCTCAAAGAAATTTTAAACGTGGCTGAAGTCTGTGTTTTAAACATTCAACAAATATGTAAGTTGATTTCAGTACACAACCTGTATTATATTCTGTACTTGAGTTAGAGCACCATAAGGTAGGGAAATGACAATTATTTGCAGGGTTCAGTCTGTTGTGTACATGGCTGTTCCTAATGCAGGCGGTGTTGCTATGTGCGCATTTCAAGCCAACTAAGGATTTACAACTTGCAGGTATGTGAGGACATTGGCACTTACTCTTTGTTTCCTTATGGAGAAAGCAACAAATGCAAAACAAGGGTAAAAGAAAAACGTCAGGGAAGACACTGATATATAATTTTTTACTCCAAACATTTAGACGATGTTGAAATTCACAACAAATTCGTTTTACAGAGCTAAGTCTAGATCTGGGTCAGGCTACATTAACTAAGGCCAGGAAGAGTTTGGAAAACTCTGAGTCCACACTCAGAATGAAAAACACATTAGGTAAGTTTCTTGGATGTAGTCAGTCTGTAAGTGTCAAAAATCCAGCCACTGGTACCAACACCCCACTTACAGAACACCAAAAGCGCCCTCAAAATGAGAATATAATTTTCACAATAAGCTACTGTTGGGCTTTTTTTGAGTCACAAGCATTTGTGTCTCACCACGGGAGCTGCCTGCTTGACCAACCCCATTTTATTCCTGGAAAATCTCATTATTTCATTTTCAACATCCCAGGACTAAGAAAATCCATTTCAGTAAGCACAGTTTGAAGCAGGTTCGTGGTGCAAGTCGTGCACTAATACCAACACCACCTTCTCTCGCAGGTAAATCTCCTACCAGGTGCCTCGACAGGGGGCCCTGTGCAATAGTGGAACTGCTGAAAGTGATGGAAGCCCTTGGAATTCCACTGATACACCCCAAACACCCCAGAGTTTAATTTTACTACAAAGCATTATAATATTCAGATATGGTATAAATACTACAAAGTATTCAGAGGCAGTGTTCCAGCATTTGTCTGAAAGGGCAACAGCTGCCCTCACTCCACTTGAGAGCACCTGAAGAGGTGAGGTCTGCACTTGTGGGAGGAGGCTTTCTCCTATACATTATTTAAGTATATAAGGGAGACAGAAGCAATATGGGACTTTGCTTCCCAGTTACGATTCCTCAGAAGGCTTTAGGGTTGGTTTCATGTGTTTTCCATGGCTTGGGGAAAAACTGCATGTGTACTTGTGGTGGGTTGGCCTTGGCTGGATGCCAGATGCCCACTGAGCTGCTCTGTCGCTCCCCTCCTCAGCAGGACAGGGGGTGGAGAAATTAAAATGGCAAAACACCCTCATGGGTCACGAAAAAGGCAGTTTAATAAAGCAAAAGCAAAGGCCGCATGTGGAAGCAAAGGAAAACAAAAGATTGACTACTTGCCATCAGCAGGCAGCGTCCAGCCCTTCCCAGAAAGAAGGGCTCCAGTTCACGCAGCGGTTGCTCCAAAAGACAAACGTCACCATAACAAACACCTCCCTCCCTCCTTTCCCTGAGCTTTTATTGCTGAGCAGAGGCCGTGTGGTATGGATTATTCCTTCGGTCAGGTTGGGTCAGCTGTCCTGCCTCTGTCCCCTCCCAAGATCTTGCCCACTCCCAGGCTACCAGTGAAGGTGGGAATGTTGGAGAGACAGCCTTGCTGCTGTGCCAGCCCTGCTCAACAGCAGCCAAAACACGAAGGTGTTATCAATACCTTCCCAGCTACCAACAGACAGCACAGCGCAGTGAGGGCTGCTGTGGGGAAAATCAGCTCCATCTCAGCCAGACCCACCAGAGCACTAGAAAACATCTTCAGCCCTCCTGTGATGGAGGCTATGAATGATCACAGCCATTTAAGAATTGCCCTGGTTTCCAAGAATGATGATTTTAAAGGGATTGCCAGTGCCTTTAGGGCATTAAATACAACACTGCTGAACAGTTAGCAACCAAAGGGACCTGCAAGAGATCTCCATGGGTTTATCAAACTTCAGTGAAATTAAACAAACTCATTTTATCATCTCTTCTTACATAACGTACAACGGCAACCTAGCACAGCCTTGGCCCCTGCAAACACCTCACACAAGTTATCCCAAGCGTGTGTGGTATTAAGAGCTACCGCTACTCATAAAATCCACACAGGAACAATACAGTGGAGGTCAGATGTCAACAGCCTCTGCGCACCCCATGTCTCTTGGTTCACATCTCCTTCACATCCATGCCTTAGACTCATTGGTGCTGCTCTCCCCTCTGACTCTTTAAAGACAAACGCACACAAATAAAAACTCAACAAGGTTCCTTCAGTGCCACCCATGGTAAAAAGCCTCTATTCAACTTTATCTCAGGGCTACTGAGGATCGCAGTCTGGACTTTTCTCTCTACCAACACTCAAACTCTCTCTCTGAGCAGGTTTCTGCCGCTTGCACTCCACCTGAGCCACTTGCTGTCGGGCCATGCTCTGCAGTTCGGGATGTTTTGCCACCTGCCAAAGCTGTGTAGCGGCGACACAGGCACTGCCGCGGCTGCCAAGCTGCTTTGAGTTTAAATCGAGCAGATCCCACTTTAGGATTTCCCCAGCTGTAAGTGCCAGAGCTGCGCAAAATGGGTGACTCGTGGCATTTGTGACATGGCCTCGGAGAGCTGCAGCTGGGCCACCGGAGAGAAAGCAGGACCGAGCTCTGCGGTGTTTTACTGGGACAGCTTGTACTCCAGTAACATGACACGTGCATCCAGGTGCAAAGCCTAAAGAGGTCTGAGGGCAGAGCTTGGCACAAAGCCTTAGTCAGGGGAGAGAAGTTGAGCTGGGCACAAACCTCAGCCCCGCTTCCCGCATACCCAGGCACTGCCGCCTGGGGGACTGCACCAAGTTGCCCGCACTCGCCTTCCACTCACGCTCATTAGCAAGAGAAACAAAGTTGGTTGGACAGAGCTGGCAGGAATCCTACCACTGCCTTTGCTCCGCGGAGCTATGTAAACAGAGATCACGTTGCAGGGCATCATCATAAAATACCATGGGTGACATCTTAGCCGATTCCCAAACGACACCGCTTCCTCCTCCTCGGTCCTGTTGCCTCTGACGCTGGCTGTCACTACACTGCTGCTCCTCTTGCACATCTTGTTCACGGTTATCTTGACTTTTCCTCCTCTCTCTCTCCAAATGATTGCCCACGAGGTCCTTTGAAGGCTCATTGTTATCCGTCAGTCGCCTGCAGCACGGTACTGCAGACTTGCACCCAACAGAGGCATCGCTACACCTCCAGCACGTTTTGGAGCCAGGCAATCTCTCTGAGGCTTTGTGCCTTAGGAAATTAGGAGTCTGGGACCTTAGTGCCCCCTTGCCCATCCCTATGGAAGCCCTTGAGTTTGTAATTTAGCCTTGATGGAGCACACAACAGGCCACATGGGTTACACCCGTCTTGCTCCTGCCTTACTGATACACATCTAGCAGGAGTTTCTACCACCTCTTTGTCTGACTTTCAAATGAACATTCTCCCCTATTTTCTCCCCTGCTGCCACCCCTCGCTCTCCCCAGGGGCTCTCAGGGAACAGCCACCAACGCATGACTTTGTTCTCTTTTAAGAATTCTTTAAAGCCAAGCACGCATTTCCCTCTTGGCCACCCACATCCACAAAAGCTTGACAAAAGTTGGTGAGGGGCCGGGGAAAGGTTAGAGTTGTCCAGCTTTACAACTGTGACTTGGCTCGCTGGGGTTCATCATCCCTTCACCCCTCCTTTTCTATCCACGTGTGGTTGATTCTCTCCAGTACATCAGCTGCACGCTTCTCGTCTCTGTCCTCTGGGGTTCTAGACCTCAACAGAAGCTTCAAAGCTTTAAATTAACAAAATCAATCACCTCTGATGGTAACATTATCAACTCCAGAAGAGGCCAAAGCAGCAGCAGCCTGGTGGTGCAGAGGAATGGGAAAGCAGCAGGAGCTCTTGGCTCCGGTTCAGTTCTCGCACAGATTTCTTATGTGCTTTTTGCCTCATTTTCCCTGTCTGTAAAATGAAAAATACAGCATCACTCTGTTTGACATAGGGAAACGATAAGCTCGCTGGCAGGACAAGTCACCATTTATCCATACGGCACGCACAGAGCTGTTTATCCGCACAGGGAAGCCTTGGCCGCTCCTGGTGCCTCCAGCCACAAGGAACAAAACAAGCAGGTACGAACACGGCTTAGAAGTTAGTGGCACTCAGAAGTTTCTTAGGGAGGCCACAGAGAGATGCTATTTCATGGATGCTATGCACTCTCTAAATGTTGACATTTTTCAAGACCATTCTGCTCATGTCATATATAACAATGAAACCATCTTGATGGAATAGGATTAATATTCTATAGATAAACAAAGGCTACACTTTCAGAAAGCTAGATTCCTCTTTGGGTTCTAAAGTTTGGAAGTTTTAATTTCACTCTTGAGAATAACTATGTAACATGTCTGGAACCCAGCATAACACATCCCTGGAAGTATTTAAGAGCAGGCTGGATGAGGCTCTGAGCAGCCTGGTCTAGTGGGAGGTTTCCCTGCCCATGGCAGGGAGGTTGGAACAAGTTCATCTTTAAGGTCCCTTCCAACTCAAGCCATTCCATGGTTTTATGAGCTGGTTTGTTTTAGTTATACTGGAGATAATGACAAAAAAAAAACAACAAACCAACAACTTAAATCCTGTCTAAAATCTGGGAAATACAATCTTTGAATGACAGGGCACCATTTTCTCCCAGACGATTAGCAATAGTTCATTATTCCAAGTATATATTTAGACTATTCCAGACTATTCCACTCACACGGTTGCTTTAATAACAACGATATTAAAACCTTTCCAATAGCCGATCACGTTCACAAGCGATTCCAAGCTCCTCCACGTGTTCTGTTACACAAAGCACCTCTGAGAGCACCACGTCAGCAGGTGTGCGGACACACGAGACCCGCTTCGCACATGCAGACAGGTAACGACGGGCCGGTGCAACACTCGGCACTTTTCACTCTGTTTTTTCAACATGAAAAAAAGATGAAGCATGAAGCCACACGGCCCAAAATGTCAGGAAGGAAAACAGTGCTTTTCCAGCGCTCACTCAGTGACATTCCTGCAGTTTGGGGATTAAAAATGTTTATTTTAAACCAGTACGTTTCCTGTGTCATTGGTGCTGTCCCAGGGCCTGTGCTGGCGAGCCGAACAGTTGGAAATCATCCTGGTAACTGTCAAGTTCACCTCTGCCTACAACACAGGAATAGGTTGAGATCAAGAAGGGCAAGTCAGGAAACAAATACAAGGTCCTTAGATATATTAAAGAACTTCAGTAACTCTTTCTCTTCTGTAGTAAGATGACCCTGGATTGCACAGTAAGTCGAACTTCTTAAAAAACAGGGAAAAGAATGGAAAGCTGACAGAGACACAGCCATTGCTCTCTGTATTTTCTGCTCTAGGCCAGCTACACATGTACACTTTCTTCTCCTACACCTTAGATTCTGAGCCAGCAGAATGCCCTGATTTGCATCTGTGTGAGCTGGCTAGAGCTACCCGTGGCACGCGTGGAAACCTGTGATCCACAACAAAAAACAGCGTAGTAGCTTAACTCGCCCAGCAGTGTGGAAAAAACGTTAAGAACTTGAAGGCTTTTATATTTTGCAAACAATAGGAAGTTCATTTCCTCTGCTAGCTCACCATAGCATTATGTGCAAAAACACGCCCGGAGCTCTTGAAATACCTTTACTTATTTCTGCATTTACCAAATTTATTTTTAGAGCCATCTGGAAAACACTGGCTTTTCATTTACAAGATACTACGGAGCTTTTCAGAATTGTTTCATAAACCAAACTCTTTAAGAACACCCACACATATAGAAATTGTCAACTATAATCAAGTCTCAGGACTTCTTTTGGTATATTTAAGGAGTATTGATAGGAGAGTTAAACCTGCCATATTAATGCATAAATATGTAATTCTCCATGTGCTAACGTTACCATGTTAATAAACCTTGCAAACAGCAAATGCGTCTAATACATTACACGTCCCTGTAAGAAACCACAAATACTTCAGTTATGTCTCATTTGAATGGAGTCTTGAGGCATTCTAACAGTTTAGAAAATACAGGGGAGAAAATTCTTACATGAAATACAATAAATATGCAGGCTTAAACCATTTGGAAAAAAACTAAAGGTGAAAACTGGGAAACATGAGTGTCCTGGATGGTGAGGTGAGTATATAAAGGGAAGAGAAGCTCTCACTCGCTGCACATGCCACTCAACTAGCTCATAACAACCAAGTTACAGTTCACTCACTGTCTAAGCATCCTGGCAATAAACCTCAAAAGAAATGTTAAAACAATAACACTAATAAAAAAAAAAAAAAATAAGGATTTGGGTTTATTTTAGCCAAGATGTTTTAACAAAACACCACCATTCATTCCTTGGGCTGTGTGCTCCTATTACATTCCTTAATTGCCTTCACACTTTCTACTATTTGCAACAGTTAGGACTCAATAAATTCAACCCCACTATAAGAATTAATTCCAACAATCATATAATCTTCTTGTCGCTCTAATAACATACACATCCAGGAAACTACTCGAGATCCTTATTACTGCCCTTTTAACAGTTTGCTCTCTAGGTATTCCTTCTGACCCAGGCAACATTATAGGGCTCCATTTAGAAAAGCAGGATTGGTTTGTAATAATGCTCGTTTTTTTCTAATAAGTATTAGTTTGTCTAGTGCTGGCTTCAGCTAGACTTTGATTTTTGGGGTGTGAAACACAAACACCACCCCAGTTGGTCCAAGTCACCGTTGCCCTTATGGATACTGTCTCCGCCACGCTGGCATAATGACAAGTATAATGGTTCTCTGATTAGTTTTGTCAAAAAGATCTAATGGAAACATACAACTGCTTGGCATGGAAGCCTCATTTGGCAGCGTAATTGTTACATTTACAAGCTGGAGTTTACAAGGCATAGGATTTATTAAAGTGTAGCATAGCAAATGCAAGTCTGTTTCTATCCGTTCCTACGGCAAATCTACAGCTACACAAACTTTTGAAAAAATAATGTACCTCAGCAAGGAACATTGCCCGATTTCTCTGATCCCTCATTTCTCAGTCCTAAATTGAGACAGTTCACCAAGGTCATTGTTGTAGCAAAGTCCTGAAGCTTCCTTCTTCAAATCACCTCCAAATTAGTTAGGAAATGTTACACTATGCATTCTCTAGATGTTCGAGTAAAAGAATTTTAAAGCAGCGTTTGAGATCTCTATGTACAAGAGTTCCCACCACCAAAGTGTGTCAGCCTCAGTTTCTTTCCAGACTCTGTGACCAGCTCCCATACCAGGGATAGGATCCTCTGCAGCCCTCTGGTGAGTGTTGCAGGCTCTGTGGTGCTGAGGGATACCCAAGCAACATCTTGAATTGTTACCAGATTCAAGCGTATCTGAGAGGCATGTGCAGCTGGGCAGTTCCTGACAGAGCATCAACAGAACCAGAATTTCCAGTCCACAGCCTGAACTTCTTCTCCCTTCTGTATGATAAGCAGAAACAAAAGCAGATAAAGAAGGGAATAATTTTTCTCTAAGACGAGGTGTTAAAACTCTGAACGCTAACTTTACATCCCCCGGCCCAGGATCATTTTTGGCAGGAACAATTACAGTTTAAGGCAGCATTACAAACACTTCCTTGGTTTCCCTTTCTGCCATCATTTTTTATACAGCCACAGCACTGAAACCAAAGAAACAAATCAGAACCACTGTACTTGATTTATAGGCCTCCAGCACGCTCCAGAAGTCCCAGTTAAAGGTAAGTGAGTCACTTCCAGCTGTTTTCCCTGCTCTGTGTGTGTGTTTTCAATATTTTTTAACCTGGATCTGAAGTAGCGAGCATTGGCAGATGCTGTACTCACAGGTACTCAACTCTGTTAGTAATTAGAATCCTTGTATTAAAAACATCCTGAAAAGGAAATTATGGGTCTGTATTTGTGCTTCAGCTTTAGTCCAATCTACTTGCCAGTGTCAGTAATATCAAGTATGCTACCTGGGATGCAACAGTCCTTTGGTGGTCTGCTGTGTATTGTAAGTTTCCTGGACCCTCTTTTTCATTCCACTTGTATTAGGCTTTCCCAAACGATCATTTTAAATTAGTACTGAAAACTCTCGACTCTTCTCAGTATCTCAGTGCCAGTTCTGAGTTCCTGTGGCAACAGGGCTGCTCAAGTACCACCTTTATGAGACTCTGGCAGCATCAAATCTTTATTCAGAGTATGAGAGAGTAAAACTGAAATTGATATTGAATTGAAAAAGTAGTAAGTTCCTGTAAAAATATTGGTGTCAAGACTGCAGCAGGAGTATAGATATTAGCACTTCCTGTCATTAAGTTTCCAGAAAAGCAGATAACTTTCAAAATACCACTTTGAAAATATCTCAGAGCATGAGGACATAGGAAGAAGAAATGCATGTGTTGAAATCCAAGTAGGTCAGAAGACCATGACAGCAAGCTGGGGCCAAGCAGTCAGCAGCAGGAACTGAAGTTAACCTCACTCCACTCCCATCTGCCAACATACCTGTGCCAGTTTACAAACTGGCACAGAAAAAGGAAACAGAAAACAAGAAGTTACCAAAGATCCTCACAATCGGCTGCCAGGTTATCTGCAAATAATTCTGCTAAGGAACCAAGAAGAGAGCACCGTATAATCGCCTACAGCTAGTTGTAAGCTCACACACTGAACTGCTACCCTTAGCTGCCATCTCCACAATCACTTTTGCCTTCTTTTTTTCCACGGCACTTGAAATCCCCAAATCCATTGGTTCCTGCAGGGCAGAGGTACTAGTACGGGCTTGACCAGTGGCTCTCCTCACTGGTAGCAGAAGTTTGAAACACCCAGCCCCTGCGAGCAAACACCTTCTGCCTCTGTTGCACGCTTCGCTGCCAGATTGCTCATCTCACAGACAAACAGGAACTGGCTTTCATGCTTGAAGGGTGTTTATGTCTTGCATAATTTATTTAAGGTCCTCTCCTGCCTCTATCAAGCTCAAGATCAAGCCTTTGCACATGTTTCAAAGATAGAGGGTCTGACTCCTCAGTCGAGGAGCTTCACTGGACAGACACCATGTCAGAGGGTTGGCAGGGGCCAACCTCCCTTTTTTCCTCCCTTTCTCTGCTTCCCACCCCTAACTTGGTACAACAAGAAGTGCAGAGCCCAGCAGCCTACGCACAAGACAGGAGAGCTCACGGGGGAAAGGGAAAGGGCTCATTCCTCTTGGAAAAGCTGTTATCAAGACACAACTCACCACCACCCTCAAAAAAAGACCAAGAAAGCAAGTAACAGAAGACCATTTGGAAAGGATGGAGAGAAGTCATTCCAAACCAACCACGGTAAATGCAGATGAGCTTGAGGAGGTGGGCCAAAAGGGTAAATTCTTTCAGGATTACAAAAACTTTGCTGAAAAACTGACACTGCCATTAACTGCATCCATACCAAGCCCTCATCACTCGGGCTGGGCTCCATCCCCAGGCAAGGTGCCTCACCGCAGGGCACACAAAGCCTGTAGGCGCCCGGCTTCTAACGCCTTTAAAAGCGTTTCTCTGAGTCAGCACTTCACATGACAAAACACATTGCTTCGTGTCATCGCAACAACCTACAGGGCTACAGAAGATGGCTGGCCAAGAGAAAGCTGGCATTCAGAACCAGGCTATAAAGCTTGCCCGTTATGTCTTTGCAACGTTTTACTGTATCAGCATCTTCGCTAATTAAGATCTTAATGTAGATAAGCAGTTACGTCCACTTGAATGCATAGGACACATGCCATATACAATTTCTCCACAAAATAGCTTGTGACTGACAACTGGCTAACTAAATGGCACCTATAAATGAATTCACACCTTTACTTAGAGTAGCCAAATAACTTCTGCCACCCCCCTGAAGTGTGGGTAAAATGCTACACTCTACTGAAAGAGCTGAGGAATTCCCCCCCCCGACTATAAAAGAGATGTCAGCCCGATACATCTCTTACTGGAACAAAATGAAACAGAAGAACAGTCCTGCAGGATGAGAAGGCAAGTCCATGTTCAATGGGAGCACAGCTCAAACGCAACGGCGAGTGCGCAAGTGTCAGATTTTACCTACAGCGAAAAGAAAAAGAAAGATGAAATTTAGGAACGTGCCCAAATGTCGGTAAGTTTATTTTCATGTGTTCACAGCAAGATAATCTACTGCTGCTCAGAAACACTGAACACTGGGTTTACTATCATCTGTGAATACAGGGGGACCCTGCTTTCTGCACTTAGGCAGTCTATCTGGATTTTTACTTTTTATTTACGGGGAAAAAAAATGTGATACTGCTTCCGGAATTAAAGCTTCCCCTGGGGTTAAACAATTCAAAGAGTGATGATGTCTGAATGCCTGCTACTTGCACATAGTTTCAATTACATAACTTTTATAAAGGTCAAATATGTTTCTTAACAATGCTGAAGCCAACTTACAGACATCAAAATTAACCTAAGAGATGAACTACAGTCAGACAAGTTAACCTGCCTAATTTCAAGTGTATTATTATTTACATGATTACAAATTCTGCCTGTGCTCTGTGATCTATGAAAGAGCGTTTGCAGCTTATAAAAGCAAACAACGTTAATTACTCATTAACACGCGGTTTCCATCTATGTTTATTTTACGGATATTAACCTGAAACTAAGTCAACACAAAATAAAAGAAAATGATCAAGTATTTTCAGAAGCCACACAAGCCCGAGCCTCCTGACGGCTGCTGCGCTTTTGCAGAACTTTGATACACACGTCCTGCTTTCCCCTTCCGTTGTTATTTATGTAAAGGAGAGAAATCAAAACCTGGCTTTTCCCCAAGGAGTTAACTGTGATGCTATTGATTTGTTGTGCATCAGTCCAATTCAGAAGCAAGGTAACAGATACAGGCTGCGTACTTCAAACACTCCAGTACCAGAACTCCCATCCCTGCTGCTTCAATTCGGAGATAGTTGGCAGAACTCATCAGAATCTCACTCAACAGACAGTTGAAAGCAAGTGGAGGCAACCAAAAGCTCCCTCCCTGTGCATTTCGGTATGTCGCACACAACGCTGTCTTCAAGAAACCAAGCCTTAGACAGACCCAATGACCTTAACTCCACTGCATGTGTCAAGACACCAGGAAAAGAGCGAATAAACACCTACAAAGCAAGTTATATTTTCCACCTGTAATGAAATTGGTCTCAATCACCCTTTAGTTCCCCACTTCAGCTACGTGTACTCAACCAAATCAGACCCATGAGGGCATTTCAGTGAATTCAGAGGGCTCTGAAGTTTTTGGGCCACTTGGTTACAAAACTGAACTCCACAGAAACAGGCGGTAAATAATGACCTGGGAAAAGAAATCTTGAAAGGGCACGCAATCCAGGTGCGTCATAGCCCTGACGCTCGCTGCCCAAGTTGTCTCAAAATAACACAAACTAATTTGAAAAGCAACAGATAAGGATGTCGGGCATAACTTGAATTTAACACAAGTGATAAAATAAAAAAGTTTAGAGGAATGTCATTTTTAAATTGAAGCTGCACTTTTAAATAACCAACAGTAACAAAACCAAGTGAATCATCTTAATTATCACCAACAGGCAGATCCAAAACAACTACAGATCCATAGTTGTGGCTGAAGGACACCAACAGTTTGTAAACACACCATGTAGAAACTTGATACGTCTGGTTGAAAATGATTTGTGTCCAGAGATGATTAAGGCACCTTCGGCACTGCTGTAACCATATACTGCAGGTATCTTCTGTACCTGGGAAACTGTTTCTGCACTCAAAGCTAATCCTCTGCACTCGAGATTCAAAACTTCTTCTGAAAGAATTACCTATCCAACCTCAGGCAATAAAACAAAGCCAACCCCTCTTAATTCCCTTGCCAACTATTCTATAACACAGCAATTCTTAGATGCTCTTGTGCTGTTTTCCGTTGCAGTCCACGTACGTTAACTACGGCGTAATTCCCAACCACTGCAACAGTCAGTCCTCAGAAGGCAACTGTGTGTGCAGAGCCAGGTGCACAGGTTGTAGTCAGACAGTGGAACAGAATAAGCATAAAGGCTCTACTGTTTTGGTACAGGGCAATTTTTGCACCATTTAATAGGCATCTGATGGAATACTAAAACAAAGCTGGCCTAGGGAGAGGTCTAAGTATAAAACTTCTCTACAGAGAGAAACATTTCTTAAAGGACACACACTAAAATCATAGAATCATAGAATGTTAGGAGTTGGAAGGGGCATCTAGAGACCATCTATTCCAACCTCCGTGCCAAAGCAGGATTATCTATGGCAGGCTACACAGGAACGCATCCAGGTGGGTTTTGAAAATCTTCAGAGAATGAGACTCCACAACCTCTCTGGGCAGCCTGTTCCAGGCTCCGTCACCCTCACAGGACAGAGGTTTGTCCTCATGTTGAGGTGAAACTTCCTGTGTTCTCACTTATACCCATTATGTTCTAGCTTACACACCATGTTCTAGCTTACACCTTTTTTGGGCACCACCAAAAAGAGTCTGTTCCCTTCCTCTTGACACCAACCCCTCAGATATTTATAGACATTAATAAGATCCCCTTTCAGCCTTCTCCTGTCAAGACTAAACAGCCCCAGTTCTCTCAGTCTTTCTCCACAGGAGAGATGTTCAAGTCCCTTAACTAACCTCTAAAAGATCTTGATAAAATCGTCTCCTCACGTTGCTCTGTCACTCCATCACTACAGTTTCAGAAGGAAGTGCTCATTTTCGGTATTTAATATTCCCCACTTAGGAGGTGATACTATCTTATTTCAAATACAGGACTGGAGATTTTCATCACCACTGGTATAATTATACCTATCAATGTCCTTAACCCACTGAAGATGCCCCCAGTCTTCCAGGTGCACCCCTCTGAGATGTACTTACCAGGAAAGAAATGAAGCTGCTTCCAAGATTCTTGGGTACTTTCATGCAGGAAAGATGACATTATTTAATGCCAGTTTAACAGTTCTCATACACTTCAAAATTAGGTGCCTGGAATCACACGCTCCTATTTGGTTGAATACGTTCCTATTTTTGCTACAAAAAATACGGCTCTATCAACTGCTTCTTTATGAGCTGGTTATAAACCAGTGATACGACAGCATAAAACAATACTTATTTTCTGTTCCATCAAGAAGCAATTCCCTCAGGCATTAAGATGTGACATAAAATCTTTTAATATATTGAGCAATTTCATTAAGTTCTCTGTAAAGAAAGCAAACTAAAGAATGAAATACAAAAGCTTTTAAAACATGCCAGGGAATTTCAGTGGCAAGGTAGCAAATTATGCAAGCCACAGGCATGTATTACACATCAAAAATACCGGCTGAGACATTAAACAACCACAGAAACATTTGCATATAATAGGATTTAAGACCTACTGTTCAAAAATTCAAGAGCAAATATTTACTCTTTTCTGATTAACATAAAAACTTAAAAAAAACCCCAACAAAATCATAAAGAGGCATTCTTCTGATGTCTAGGACACATTCTCAGGTAGAATTCAAGCATCACAGCTCTTTCCACAGAATACCTCCAAATAAAGCACAGCCAAGTATTGCCTGAGAGATTAAACACCAGGAAAACTCTACACAGCAGAGATTCCCACTTTCAGAATTCTACTTTTTCCTGCTTTTGAGGGAGCTGTTGTGAGCTCTTACTCTCCTCTGCACAGAAGAAGCAATCTTCATGGATGGTTTCTTTGTGAGGGACCTTTCCACAGCTCCAGGTTTCCATAGCAACAGCTGAGCATCCTCTCCACCCGTCAACAGAGACTCATCTGTCAGGTTCCAGCAGAAAGAGCGAACGGTGGCAGAGTGTCCTCCGCTAAGGGTACCCACCAGGCTCAGTCCATCGGTGCTGCAGCTGAGGAGGTGAATGTTTCCTGTGGCTGTTCCCCCAACAAGAAAGAGTTTATCTGCCTTTTCATGGTACAAGCCACCCACCAGGTAATGTAAGCTGTCATTTGCGATGCAGACTGTGTCTCTGACATCCAGAACACGCAACAGTGTTATTGGTTCTTCAGTATCTAACCGAGCAATGTCCCACCAACAAAATCCCTCATCGTGTGTCATGCAGTAGACCTGTTTATAATCTTTTCCAGACCAGCCAGTAAAACTTACTGATGAATCTGAATTGCAAGTTGATATCAAAGCATCGTCTTCATTATCCTTGTTGATGTCAAACACATTAACCAACCCATCAGTTGACCCAGAAAGTACCAAATTGGGTTCAATAGGATGAAAACAAATTTTAGTGATGTCATCATTGTGACTTTCAGAATAGACTCCCAAGGGTTCTTTAGTTGCACTGGCACAATTTGTCACGCCTCTCGCATCCCAAAACACCAGAAACGTGTCCTGTTCAACTTTTTCTGTTCCAGCACAGATTATGAGATCACTGCAGTTGATATCAAAACTGATGAAAACATTGGAAGGGTAGCCACTAAATATCTGCACGGCTTTCTGAGTGGCTAAACGAATATCCCAACATTTCACTGTCCCATCGGTGCAGGCTGAAAACATGACACTGTCACACGCGTGTGCAAATCTCACTCCGTTAAGTATCCCGGGACGGCTGCTGTACTCCCGCAGGAAGTTCAATGTTTCCCTGTTATACACTCGAATTGACTCATTGGAACACGAAACTGCCACAAAGCGGCTGCTCTCAGATTGAGCAGGTTTGGAAACGTCCATATCCAGCAAGTAAGCAGGTTCCTCACTCGGCGCAGAGCGCTTAGCTATGCGCAGACTAGCAAGCTGCTCCTCCATCTTCTCCACCTCAGCCATCCCAAATGGTGCTCCTCACTGTTTCAGAAACCTGTAGTAAATAAAATCCAAGGTGAGCTTTTATGGTAACATTCTGAACTAACAGTAGCTTTAAAAATATACACGAAAAATCATCTCGCGCAGAGATAACGCGCGAAGTCAAAATGCAATTATCCCGCTGTCCTCCCCACGACAACTTCATTTACAGAAAGGGAGAACCGGAAAGGGCTCCTCGAGTTAAGGAGTCACTCGTGACTACATCATATAATCCCCTTAAAAGATTAAATAGTCTATCTGTGACTCCTGTGAAAGTCACTTAGCTAAATTTGCTTTATTATTTTTATAAATTATAAATAGAAAAGTGATGTTCTCCAGAAGTGGAAATAAAATGAAGTCATCACCACTACCTAAGGAGGAATATTTTTTTTATTCTAAAAAGTTGCTAGGAGGCACAGGCCACAAATAGTTGCATTAGTACAACTGTAGGGGATTTCTTAGGTGAACTTTTCTGCTGGGGGACGTGCAAAGGGTATGAAGAGAACCAGACCACAATTGCCTAGAACTGCAGACTGAAATGGCCAGATGAGATAAATTTTACAAGTACTTAGGTGCCCAATGACGCACACAAACACCTGTGAGCACACCACAGACCACCTAGACAGGCTACATGACATCAGTGGAATTCACTGGAATTAAGCACCTTGGACTTTTTCATCAATTCTTCTAAGAACTTAAACGTTTTTTTTGAGCTTCCTATAAAACCACAGAATGCTGGTTCTTAGTGCAACCGAAAAATCCTCCCCTTCAGAGGCAATTCTTCTCTGGCACTACTGAGCTCTCCTAGAAACCCAAAGTATTTCAGTGATGGACACAAATTTGTATTTTGCCAAGAAAAAGCAAAATTAAACAATCCTCTCTCAATCCTCTCATACATAGATACACTTCTAAAAAATGGTGTGCCCCCAGCTAAAAAATTTTTTAAAAAAGGAGTTCTCCTTTGAATAACACAAAGGAAATTCAATTCTGTAATTGCAGTAAAGGCTTCCATCAATTTAGAGTCAGAAAAAGTACTGAAGCATTTAAATTGAAGAGAGATTTGCAACCATAAACAGTACATGGTTTTAGTGAGTTCAAAAACTACAATCATTTTAAAAAGAAAGCTGTAGGTGGGGTATGTTAAGTGAGCAGAACCATCCCCATGAATGACTTCTGTTTAAATTACAGGTTCAATTAGACTATTCCTCTGTGTTTAAAAAAAATGGACATTGAGGGAATCACAGCAGGTTATAGAGGGTCAACACTCCAGTGACGTCTCATTAGTACAGATGTATCAGCTAAAGCAGTGCTCAAAAATCTTGTTATTTCCTAAGGACTATGTCAGCACCCAGTCTCAGTTACCACATGCATGAAAGGATCCTGTTTAAAAAAAAAATTAAAAAAAAAAAATCCAAACAGAAATGGAGTAAAAAATCAAGCAGACTCAGAATTCAAGAAAATATTCTCATGCCTTCCCAGAGGTCCTTTCAGAATTTTTTCTGTAAATCCTTCAGGCTGGAATTTATGAGATGGAATGAGCAAGTTTCCATCTATTACTTGTTTTAGGGTCATTATTTTAATGGTCCATGAGGGACTAGCAACAAAGGAAAAGTTGCTATGACAAAAGTGCATTCTGGTTTGGTTTTTTTTCCTCCTTGGTGTTGTTTGCAGTTGCAGGATTTCACTGTCCCTCCTCCTATTTGGTACCTAGAAATATTCATGATGCCATGTGACAACCGAGCAAATTCTTAAAAACATAGCTTAAGTAGGCACACTCATAAAAGCTTAATTCCCAAGTCACAAATAATCTCACTAAGCTATTTGCCTCAGTAATATCCTGACAATGAGGTCCGCAGGTTAATCTCCTACATCAAAGCAACCTTTCAGAGCACATCTACTAGCAATTTTTGCCAGAAAACGCAGACATCCTGTGGAAACTCCTTTCCTCTCTGAAGAGAAGAAGTTCAACATGTTTTCTGGCATTAGCCTGGGTACAGCCCTCCCCACAGAGCTTGCTCCCTACTTACTTTTCTGGGTATGTCCCCAAATGGGACAAGCTTTTACTAGAACTATTATATAAAGTGAACTGTTCTCAAACACTGCTTGCTGCACTGCTTAAAATTATTAAACTCTCGTGCAAATGAGTATTTTACATTTAAGAAATAAAATATTTTAATATTATTAAGAGCAGCTTCTACTTAATCCAATTTACTGAAGAATTACAATGGAAGCTCCTATTTAAATATCATTTCAAAAACACATGCTTGAAGGTGGAGAAAGGAGTGTTCATAAACCAGCTATCCTGCAGTGCTATGGTTACTACAAAAGTCAGGTTCTCTCTGTAAACTTTTTGGAAGACAAACGTAGTTTTCCAGACTGACCTCAATTTCAAGCTCTAAATATTCAGTCTTTTTATACTCAAAAGGCCAAGTAAACTCAACCAGACATGTTCCTGACAAATGTCATCCATTTGGAAAGCCAGCTGCAGCTGTTTAAATATTACTGACTTTGACAGAGAATATTATTCAACGAGCAGTTTCTACAACACTCGTGTCAGAGCTTTTACTGCTGGGGAGGGGAGGTTGAAAGAACTCTAAGAGTACCTAGTTGTAAAAAGCCAGAGTCTGCAAGAGCATGCTCATACAGATTTAATATTTTCTGGGAAATAAAATTAGCCCATGATAGCTCTTAAGCTTTTACCCCTGAACGACACAGGTACAGCTATTCTGAAATACCAGAAAATGTTGCTCATAGTTCCAAGTAGATGTGCAATTTATATCATCAGGAAGCCAGAGGGTGCAGTTTTCAACTTAATTTCCACTGCAACAACTATGAAGTCTTAAAATTGCATTTGATGGCAGCCAGGTTTTTGCTAAAAATTCAGTAAAATGTCTGTCCTAGTAAGAAAGTCTTCAGACTATTACGAAATTGTGATTGAAGGTTATATAAACAATTCATGCTCAAACTTCAGGGTGTAGCTGCCAGCCCTTCCTTTTCAGAAGGGGAAGTCACTGTTGTATTCTGCTGGGAAAGTTTAAATGGCAGGAATAGGATCTGTGTTAAATTTATGAGACAAATAGGAAACAATGGTCTTCCAAACACAATAGAAGATAACTAAGCCCTGGACTGCAGCCACCTACAAAGCACATGGTGCTCTGCGCCGCAGAAGCGAAGCATTTTTAGTTTAGCACTCCTCAACTGCAACAATAAGGGAATCTGTTTTGTTTCTGTCACAAGGAATCCTTTGGCAAAGTCAGTACGGTTGAAACCTGACACACTTTTGATACAGCACGACAGTCAGTTGCGATGATCAACGTGGAAAACCGCTCCTGCTACTGTGACAAACTGACACAAAGACTGTGTAGGACACAGGCTGCTCGCTCTCCCACATTTCCAGTCACGGAAGAAATCGCAGAGGGCACTGGCCAAAAACTCTTCTTTCCCCAAGGTACCTCCTTTGCTCAGAACACCAGGTACTTAACAAAATTCAGGCTCTTCACTTACTTCAGCTCACGTTGGCCCACAGTCTGGATCTACAGTCCCAATACAGCCAAAACCCAGGTGATGTTAAGGTGTCAGGAAAACACCACCCCTTGGCTGGCACAGGGCTCTGGCTGAAGGTGCGTGGCCATGGCTAGTCATGTGTGTTCGAAACAGAAGTTCAAATCCATCCTCAGTGACCACCATTCCTTGTACATAACGGCTGCATCTCTAATCTGCATTCACATCTGACCCCCTGAAGATGGTAAAGCCACCTTTTACAAATTAATCCGGAAACTTCTGTGTTGTTGCATCTAGCCCTCTGGAGCTATACGCATGTGAGCTTTTCTATGAATTAATTTCACAGATACATGCAACCCCTGCACCTCCCCTTGCTGGCACAACTAACAGAAACAATAAGCTTCTTGAAGGACACTCAAAACACACCATCTTGGGAACTCAGAATAAATGCAATACTCTGAAATAACCTAAAAGATTTTCACCTTCAGCGTATCCTAGAAGGCTCCTTTAAAAAAGAAACAAGCTTCATCTTTAGAATAGCAGGCAGGAAGCGTAAGGGATGCCAGAGGGGCAGGACAGGGGTTCCAGTTGCTTTTGTTACCTGCTCCTCACTAGTGGACCGCAGAAATGATGACCCAGGAAGACTAGAAGCAAGCAGCCAGGGGTGCTGAACACAAGCCTTGCCCATGACAGCAAAACGAAAAGGAAACACCTGTTTGCACAATATCGTCTCAGCATATAGTGCTGTGCTCTTCCTGCAGTATTCTAAACGTTGTAGTCTCAAGTCAACAGGCTCAGGAGTCCTCTTCAATCCAGCAAGTTTTTCAGAAAATTAACCAGCAATTCCTAAGTTATTTTCCTTCTCCTTTCAGTGGTGTACACGAGATGCTGCCAAACTGCACAGGGAATGTTAGCTCAACAACATATAGAAACATAAAATTACCTCTCTGAAAAACGCCCTAGAAAATGTGGGAGAAATGGAACTTTACCTCAAAGATTTAATCAGTAATGTAAGAGTAACTTAAGAGCAGGAGGGTAGAAACACGTAATAAAAATGAAAACAACCTGTAGTTTTGGCAATCTCCTCTGCAGAGGTCAAATACCAAAAATAGCAAGGGATTTGAACAGCAGTAGATGAAATCGTGCGCTGTTCTTTCCTACTATAAACAATACAAACAGACCCTCCCTTCATTTTCACCATTATTAAAACTTCAAGAACAAACTAAGAACAAACCTGGAGCTCTGGGCAGCGGAGAGCAACTCATGCATGCAACATTACATGTGGTTTGCATTTTAAAACAAAGAGGCAAAGTGCAAGGTTGGCTGAGGAGAGCGCATTAGTACGCTGCACTTCACTACAGCAAAGTGCCTTCAGAGACCGCTCCTCACTGGCACCGCTTCGCAACAGAAGATGGATCAGCCAAATGATCTAAGCACTGAGGGAAGCACAAAATACTCATCAGGCATGCAGGATTTCTGCAGGATACAAACCCCTACAGTTCATTTTGTTATTTTACCAAAGCAGAGAGATACGGTGGTTTTGAGGCTGCCTTACCCTGGAAGTGTTTCAGATCAGGTTGGATGGGGCTTTGAGCAAACTGGTCTAGTAGGAGGTGTCCCTGCCCATGGCAGGGCGGTTGGAACTAGATGATCTTTAAGGTACCTTCCAACTTAAGCCATTCTCTGATTCTGTGATTTTCCAGTATTCCCACAAAGCCATTTTAAGGCAAAGAGAACTGCATTTAGTCTATCAAGCAGGAAGGGAGTAAGATGTGCAAGAGGCTCCACTGAAGTGCAGAGACAAGATATAAACTGCCAAGAGAATTATATCATCCTTTCAAATCAGCCACATCTAGTTTCAAAAAGCAAAGTACGGAAAGGAAAAAAAACAAACTCCTTGTAAGTTTGCATTTGCAGTACAAATACTGTAGCAAGAGAGCAGAAAGGAGGCAAAATATAAAACCCTGCCACAACAAAGTCTACAGAAAGAGCTGAAAATTCCCCCTTTTATGAAATCAGTTCCTACCTGCCCACCAGTATGGACCTTGGGAGTACAGAAAACGCCACACAAAACTATAAAAATGCTCAAATTACTAATTTTGGCTTCAAATCTAAGTCAAAACTTTTTAAATCTAATGCTCGGATAGCTAAACTATCATCTCCAAACTATGATCTCTACACCCTAACATAAACCATCGGAAACATAGTTTCTAACCATTATCAGAAACTGTTCAAACATCATTTCTAAGACGTTTGAGAGTTTTCAGTCTTCTCTCTTCATCCGATTCCATGCTAGTGACACAGATCTCCTAACAGAGGAGCCGCAAAGTAAGCCCAAAATGACACCAAAAATCACACTGACAGGGGCAAGCAGATCCAACTGAGAAGTTCCTTGTGAGCGGGATTTTTCCCAGTAGTGACCTCAGCAGGTAGAGGATGTCACTGCACCCAGGTGTTGGGGAAGTGGTCAGCCAATAAAGGAGACTGCAAAGTAATAAGAGGATAAGAGATGCTCTATTTTACTCCCAGAGCTATTCTCAGATCGAGCTGATAGAAGCTGCAGCAGAAGCAATCCTATTTTACAAAGACAGATCCAAAAGATTCCCAGGCAAACGTTAAATTACAGAAGAGACAGAAAATAAATGTGGTGATTGCAGTAAATCTATTATGTTCTCCTTTATTTTCGTAAAGGATACTGTGTTTAAAGATCCTCTGCAAAAGCTGATCTGTGCCTAAACTGCACACTCACAGCCTCTGAAGAGGTAACAACAAATTTTGCATCCTCAGGTGGATGCTACAGAAGGGGAAAGAGCTACCAGGAAAACTGTCCTAGCTCTGGACCTTAGCTTTTGCAAGTCTCTGAGATGGGGGTTAAATGTGAGGTTTTTGCTGCTGCTCCTCCCTTTTCCCCTTTCCTCCCCGGCACAGCCAGAGCCTAACCTGTGCTCCAGCCCAGCACAGTAACAATATAAGGGCTGAGACATCCGAATTAACCTTCCAGAAGAAGCGTAAGCCTCTACCAGGGAAGTCACAGCCAGTGCTGTGACACTCACCCCTTCTCTGACAAGCACCTCCTCCTAGGATGAGTCCCAGAATATTGGCTAACATCCCACAAGGAACAGAAGGTGGACAATGCCTGCACTCAACAGCTCCAGAAGACACCACTGTCCAAGCACTACGCAAACATCAAGGTTCCCGACTCCAGCAGATGCTTGGGAACTCACAGCTTCAGAACACAGCACCTTTGTGTCCCAGTGTCCGTCTGTAAGGTAAGCATGGCTACGCAGCCAACCCACTGCAGAACCTGAAGGAAATCCAAGTCTCAGTCTCCTGCATTTGTGCTTATCTCATCAGACCACAGTAACCACAGAAAAGTCATTTCCTTTCTCTTGCGAGCACCTCCCACTGCAGGCACCATATTGACACTACGTTTTGTAACCACAAACACAGGAAAGAAGATACAGGAGATACAGAACCAATCAGTCTCCCAGTTACGTACGGCCCACAACTGCTGGAAATGAAACGTGTAGGCTGCAACATTCTCCTGACATAAGTTTTTGTCCGCTCCCATTTCCTCAATATAACCATGATCAGCGAAGAGGGGTTCATTCCTTTCTCTGAACTATTCCTCACTTTCCTTTTGTTAAAAGGTCAAACAGTTTGACTTGGCACTAAGGCTGGGCACCGAGATGGTCACCTCACAGATAAAGACGACAGAAAGAATAATTCATCCGAGTGGGTTTGAACAAGGACGTGGTCTACAAACACTTACTAGTCCCGACTCTGGCAGAACATCTTTGTGCGTAACTCCCAGCAAGCTGCAACATTCACTCTTTACTTTCTCTGTCAGTGAAACAAAACCAGTATTTGCCTAACTCAGGATGCTTGCGTACACAAACATCAGTAACCACACTCAGCAGCCGCCTTTCAAGCAAAAAAAGCCTTGTTCTGAACATCTGTGCCATAAGATAAAATGTGAAAGTCACAGTAACGCTGCAATGCACCTGCAAATTCCACCAGCAAAAAGTACTTCCACACCCTTTCAAGTGCTGGATTACATGAAAGGACTCCAAAAGCCATGATTTTCAGGGCTGGTTTAAGCTGAACAAAGCCACCACATGAATGGGCAATTCCAATGATCCACCCTGCAGAGAAAGGTGAAAGGAAAAAATTACTTATGCAGCTGCATAAATAATGTAGTGACTCCGAAATAACACCATTTATTTCCTTTGATTTAGACATTGCCACTTGGTACCAACATACTCATATTACAAAAAAAAAAAAAAAAAAAAAAAAGGAAATAAGTAAGAAGATTCTTCTCAAATATTACTATAATTCTTCCCAAGAATTTGTTTCTACATCACAGGAAGCCTGGGAAATTTCAGCCTAAATTTAGCAGCAACTGTAATAAAAGGATATAAAGAAACTTAGCTTCAGCAGGAAAAATAGCTCCTACTACCACACACCAGTGCCAAAATACCTATAATGGGATGTTTTATTTACCAGAAAATTTTAGAAGTTCTTTCACGACAGTAATTTAGCTTAAGTACACTTTGTTACCAGAGCTCATTCTTCAAAACTCAAGACTATTATGTTTACAAGACTCTTTTCTTAAACACCCAAGCTCCTAGAGCTCTCATCTTCGCTGGGGATGTTACTGGTGAACTGCTAAGAAGATATTCCCCTGCACGTGCAGCTGCGGCACCGGTACTTTCCCCGCACAACATGTGTGTGCCTGGCAATGTTTGACATCCACTAACATCACTGCCCAAGCAGTTCTCTGCTGTTCCAGCAGAGAAGCCTAAGAAGGGGAAACGACTTCTTCTCATTTTCATCAAGGTAATTTGTCAGACCCTCTCCGGTATCAAAGCCACAGGAGAAACCGGAGAACCCTGTGTGCCCGTGACAGTTCAAAGAGTATCAATTTCCAAAACACGCTCTTTGTGCACAGCCTGACAGCTGGAGGCTCTGCTGAATCCTTATTGCGCCCTAAGTGCAATTTTCAATGCTTTGGAGCAGACAAATGGAAAAGATGTCATCTAAGTGACAACCGTAGGATGGAAGAGGTTGAAATCTAGCTGTTTAGAGTCATGTTGACTCTGTCCCGCTCAAGAGAATCTACTTCTAAGTTTCCATAAAAGATGCCAAGGCATCAAGTACATGCACATCGTACCCATGCAAGGCACTCTCTTCAGGTCTTTTGTTTTCAAGAGCCTTTAGACAGTGTTTACACTTGAACCACAGGCAGCTCTCCAGCACTAGCTTCACCAGTGCCGTACACAAATAAAAATCCATTTCCCCCTTTTTATAACATCCAAGCGCACAGTGATTTCCCACCTTACTGAACTGTAAGTTCAAGCTCGGCTTTTTTCCCTATGAGTGATCTAGGATTCAGTCAAAAGAAATGGAATAGTGAAAGGGAAGGGCCAAAGACCAAGCACGTAGGTATTGATATTCTACCACTTTCTGATCACGAGACCTACTGTAGGCGGCAACCAATCCCTGCTGGCAAATCACAACAAAAAGTATATGCTTTTGTTAGCATCCACACACCCACAGGACTCGGGTGGGGAATGTATTTTTCTGAGATCCACAAAGACCCCTCCAACACCACTGGCAGACGGTGTTGCTCCAAAACAAGACAAGGATAAAAAAGCCAAGCCAAGAACTTTATGCATTTTAATAACCCTGCTCTCAATCTATGTTTGTTCTCAACACTTCAGTCGATGTGCATTTTGCAAGGTCATAGCAGGTTGTCAGCAGGGCTCTTTGCTGCAGCCAGTCCCTTGATAACTAAACCATAATCAAGTGCAGAGAAGGATGAGTTAGATGATCCAGGGAATGGACTGTTTATTCTACATGAAGTAGCTGGGATGCTTTGCCTTGTATAGCTTGGCAAAGACGGAGAGTGAGAAGGGATACGATTACTATCTACAAACACATCAAAGGAATAACCGCTGCAGTGGGAGGGGAGCTACTCAAGAACAATACTGGCACAACAGTTTAAGAGTATAAACTGACCATAAATAATATTTAGAGCAGAAATCATAACGTTTATCTTTCAAAACAGTTTCCAATGAGAACAGCGGGGGCAAAAACTTTGACTGTTCTGATCCATATTTATAACCTCATCAGCCTGGCACCCACAAGTGCCCCTGCGCAGCAAAGAACACAAATAGGAAGGCAGACTGAAAAACAAGCAACGGTGAGATAAGCTGGCTCACCAGTTCTTTCTGGAAGACACCACACTGCCAGGCAGGCAACAGGACGACACGACATTTGCTCGCCGCACAGTTTTGGAAGCAGCATTAAGCCCATCGTGTGTGTGCCCAGAGAGAACGTGACTTCCAGCGTACGGCGCCTTCCTCACGGGATAAATGCCTGAGGCCTTGAGCACAGCCCTCCCAACAGCCACATCTTCTTGCAAAGGCCGTCGCATAGGAAAGGCGACACCTCCCTCTCAAGCTTGAACGTTTATCGGTCACTGCAACGCGGAACCGAAGACTTTTTGTCCTGCAGGGCCTGCAGCTCTCAGTGCCCCACACACACGACATCAGCTGGCTGGGAACACGAGCGCACGTCAGTCTCCCGGCGGGTTGGAAGTTCAGGGTGGCGGATGGACAGGAGCTGTCATTCCGCAGTCAGCCCACTGGATGTCACCAATGACCACCCCTCAGGAGCAGCTCCATGGCTCCTCCAGGACCCCCAGCCGCGGATTCAGACCGCACAATTCAGAAGGAGAGCACTTTTGTTATTACATTTCTGTATTCCTGTGCTCATTTCAATCGGTTCTGATAAGCTGACTGTCTCCTCTAGCAGAGCGACAGTCAAGGAAACCAAAATTTGATTTATAGTGCAAGGTATAGGAAATAAGCCCAAACTACTTGCAAACAACACCGTTTTCAGCTTTTTTTCCTAATAGTCTCAGAACCTCAGATCAGTCTATTAATAAAAAAAAAAAAGAAAAAAAAAAAAAATCACAGCCTTCACTTAGACCAGTCTAGCACCAAAACCTGGAGAAGAAAAAAATCTGCAGTCAACAAGTGTGACTTTCTCTTTCCAATCTGTCAAGTGGACTACAAATAAGTTACGTGCTCTTTTTAAAATCTCACTTTTGTGAATTTTGTTCCATGCAATTTGGAGTTTTTGATCTTTTGGACTTCATGCTAACACCAGATGTGACTCGGGTATTTCCATGCAACACACAGAGCAGCCTACAGGGAAGAGCTGACTTCGGCATGTTTGCATTTGCTGTTTAAGCAGCCAGCAAGGGTCAAAGTCCAGAAAGAGTCATCACTACATTTTCCCAGGGAGTGAGGGGTTGGAACAAATCAAATCCAACAACTAAAACCCCTTCCTCTCTCAACATCTGGCTCCTATGAAGACTCCTGATGCAGGAACACTCAATACACACACATGGGAAGAGTTACCCAAGACATTAAACCACTTCAGATCATTTTTCCACCTTTCATAACTGGTCATGTACTTCCTTAGATACATTGACAGATATTGAGTAAACCACAATCAACTTTGTTTACATCCAAGAAGTCCTCCACAAGCTGTAAACAAAACTGAGTAAGTCAGGTTTGCTAGTAAGAGCTGTATGTTTCTAAACAAGAATTTTTGCTTACACAGCCATCTGCTTGTCCCTTCTGATTCTACAAGGGAATAACAACACTTAATTCCGGCTCTCTCACTCATTTCCACAGCAACAAACACACACACACGCTTATTACTAAATTATTGAAAAGTAGTCAGCACCTGTATCTTCCTGTTCCAGGTACTGCAAGCAATTTCCCAGTTTTAGTCAGATGCTGGGTTGTCATTTCACCAATTTAACTGCTTACCAATTGTGCAGCATTTTTACATCATATTTCAATGGGAAGCTGAGTAATAGTCTTGCCTAGAAATAACAGGCATGGGAAAAAAAAGAAAGAAAGATTACAGTAGTTAAGGCTAGTTGCAGATAGGGTGCTGATAATCAACAGAAAAAAAAAATATTTCGCTGAAGAAAAGAAAGAAAGCCACAACATCAGCAGTGACTACAGGTATCAACATCCATCTAAAAGCAAAGTGAAATTGCAAGAAAGATGATCAACATGTGCAAACTGAATCACTGCTATACACAAGCACAATACAGTAAATAAATTATTTTTGTACTTGGTTTGTAGGTGCAAAGTGCGGATGTAGAGCTGTCCTTTCCCAGGGCTTTAACAGCTGCAGGTGGGAAGGAAGGAACAGTCTGAGGGTAGATTTGAGGGGAAGAAAGGGGAAGAAAAAGGAGGTGGCAGGAAGAAAAAAAAAGAGAGGAAAATACACCATGTAACACTTGCGTTAAAGGAAGAGACAGCACAGGAACATGAGAAGAGGAAGCACCATGGGAGAAATGAGTAGTGGGCCAGGATAAAGTCTGAAGAGGGCAAAAGTCATGTTTGAAGTTGAACTTGCTAACCCCCCAAGGCTATAAGCAACATGCTCTTTTCCCACCTTTATGTCCTCCACTATCCATCCTGCACCTAAACTGCTTGCAAGTCACAAAGCACACTCGTCTCCAAAACTTGGTATTGCCAAGTCTCCCATTCACAAGTCTCAACACTTCTTTTGTTTTTTTTTTGGTCTAGTCTGAAACTCACATACAGACATCACACAGAAGCTGACCCACACAGAAGATGTCTTATCACTCACCAAAAAAAAGAAGATAATTGTTTCCAAAAGGTCTCAGAATATACAACAGCGAGGCCTCACATCACTGTCTATGTAAGCAGAGGCTGCTGAGGAGTCCTAGGCCCACCTTTCCTACAGGGTTCTTCCCCGACCCTGTAAAAAGATATTTGGAGGAAAATGCAAAGAGTCTTTAACTCTAAATATATAGAAAGCAATATGTAAACTCTAGCCAAGCATTATGGAAAAAAACAGCAACTAGAAAGCAATTCCTGGAATACACACGAACAGAAACTTTTTCAATAATTCTATCGACAGTGACAATTATCTTGTAGGAGCTGCTCTGCACACACACTTCACTGAGTCAAACAATTTATCACAAACAAGAAACATATTTAAAATATTAGGAATAAAGAGCATTAACACAGTTTAGTTCTGAGAACAAAGCTTTTGCAGATCAAAACTCTGGCATACTAAGACCTTGTGTTTTTGCATTCTTCCAAATACACAAAACATTTACTGGGAAAATGAATTCGGAACTAGAACTGTGACCAATATGAGTCAATACCGTAACACAGCATTGACAATTCCAGTCCTTGTTTACAGGAAAAAGTTAATTCTCCAACATAGCATATCTGGAAATATCTATTGGTTGTATAAAACTTATCACTTAAGGATATATACATCACAGCTTTAGCAGTAGTTTCTCCATTTTCTTTCTTCAAAAACTTTTCCTGATCTTTTCAAGATTTTTTTTTAGACTGCTATTATTATTAAAAAAGACTCCCATCTTCACCAAATCTAGGTGAAGTCAGATGGTACTTACTAGAATAACTTCTTAACAACTATATTTTCTCTGACAGTACAGGTGCTACCTTTACCCTTGACAGCCCACAAGTGGCCAGTCACAGCTCTAATCAGATGTGCCCACCCAAATTAGCAATACACTGACCCAGCCCTCACACCAGGCCCACTCTCTCCCAGACACAGCGCCAAAGCCAGAAAGGGCTACCGGGCAGCACCAGCCCTCCTGCCCCCTGTTCAGAATGCCTGGCGAGCACCCTTAGTCTTTCTAAGCTTCCAGGAGTAAGACGATAAACTCACAGTGGTTTTATTCTCTGAAGCATCACAATCAGCAAAGCGAGTGATGCTTCAGTTTAACGGAAAAGACAAGACAGCGGTGAGGGAACGAAATTTCAAGAGCCGCCCCCCCTCCTCTTTCTCTCTACCGCACAGGGCACCGCACCCACCCAGAGACGTCCAGCCGCGATGCACAGGGGCAGCTTCNGAGGGAGCCCGCCGCCCTTAACGGCCCGTAAAGGGGAAGGAGCCGCTTCTGCTGCGCGACGAAATCTCGGAGAGGGGCCCGCGGGACTCCAGCTGGGCGGTTGCCGGCAGAGCCCGGGCTGCCGGCGCTCAGGCTTGGCGCTGGTTCGCTGGCACCGGCCCTGAGAACCGCGAACAAAAAGTGATCTCGTGGCCTTGGGAGCAGAGTTGACGCGAGTCACCGCCCAGGCTCCCAGGCAGACACAGCGCTTGTCTTTTAATAATTAAAATCAGCCTGTTTTCCTGATTTTTCTGTCCCCGAGGAGCGCGCTGCTCCTGTGCGGAGGCACCGAGTGTCTGGGTGTGCCCCCGGCACAGGAGATGGAGCCGGTCACCTGGGGTAGGGCCTGAATTCTTTTTTAGCAGTAAGTGGCACTGTCCAAACATAATAGCTGTGGAGAAGCAGGGAAATGCCAGACTAGTGGGGTTCGGGAAGGAGATGCTCAAGTCCGTCGGCTCCTCGGCGTGTTCGTGGAGCTGCCCTTCTCCAGGAAAGTGGGAACAGAAAGATGGATTGTTTCCTGGGAAGGATCCAACCAAGAAGAGGGACGTGAAGGTTAATTAGGTTTCCTTTTCCTTCAGCTTCCTGTTAATATTTTTCCAGACCGTTATTTTTTCCAGTTAAACTTCAAAATAGTATTTTTTCCTTTTTTTAAACTTAATATGCTAGCACATCCAGATTATTTGAAGGATAACATACTAACATTTGTTTCTTTTAACTTTGTATTGAATATTTNGTAACCTCTACCCTTCCCCACCACCAGCTGAGGGGACCTCTCCCCCCAGCCAACCTCCACAGAGGACCTCCCCCTAGCCCGAGACGCTCCCCCTCAAAGGCACACCCACCCTCTCCCTCCCCACAGCAACACCCGCGCAGCAGACACGGTCCAAGGCCATGGCTGCCTCTCTGCCTCTCTCCCTCCCTCCCACCCCACGGCGGCCCTTACCCCGGCCCGGCCACTCCCGGAGTCCTCACCCCGGCCCNCAGCGCTTGTCTTTTAATAATTAAAATCAGCCTGTTTTCCTGATTTTTCTGTCCCCGAGGAGCGCGCTGCTCCTGTGCGGAGGCACCGAGTGTCTGGGTGTGCCCCCGGCACAGGAGATGGAGCCGGTCACCTGGGGTAGGGCCTGAATTCTCCTTTTTTAGCAGTAAGTGGCACTGTCCAAACATAATAGCTGTGGAGAAGCAGGGAAATGCCAGACTAGTGGGGTTCGGGAAGGAGATGCTCAAGTCCGTCGGCTCCTCGGCGTGTTCGTGGAGCTGCCCTTCTCCAGGAAAGTGGGAACAGAAAGATGGATTGTTTCCTGGGAAGGATCCAACCAAGAAGAGGGACGTGAAGGTTAATTAGGTTTCCTTTTCCTTCAGCTTCCTGTTAATATTTTTCCAGACCGTTATTTTTTCCAGTTAAACTTCAAAATAGTATTTTTTCCTTTTTTTAAACTTAATATGCTAGCACATCCAGATTATTTGAAGGATAACATACTAACATTTGTTTCTTTTAACTTTGTATTGAATATTTAAGTGTTAGAATGCAAAATTCTTTGTTCTATTCTTAATTTACTCTTCTGCATTGAAGATTGTTTGGCCCCAGATGCCGAGTACTGCATTAGTCCGTGATTTTAGATACATTTTATTCAATGAGAAAAGTAATTTGTACCTTAATTCTTGTACCAGTTAAAATCAAATTTGTTGTCTTTTCTGGTAAATGCTCTAAGTTGCGGTAAATAATATTACCAATATTGCAGATAAGTAAATTATTTCAAGAAGTATTTTTAAACATGGAAATATTTTCATCAGCTTAGTTTCCATTGCCATTTTAAAAATGAAAATCTAAATGTTTGAGCTGACTATACGATTTTCAAGCAAGATAAAAAAAAAAGAGCTTTATCTGAGCCAAATAATCTGGTCAAACCACATGAGTAATAACCACAGAACATTATAAAAAAGATGACTTGTACTTCAGTTTAATGGCCTTCCTAACTGACAAGTAATGAAAGCAGAAACTCAATCAAAAGATACTTCAAAGTACTGACAATTTCTCTTGCCTGCCACTAGTAGGGTGCAAAATTTTAATTAATTCTACACACTCCAGGGTAACTGCTGCTATTTTTATTACTGCAGCTCTTTCTGTACCCGCTGGCATAATCATCTGCAGTACCACGAGATGGTCAACTTCACTTGTATTTCACAGAAGCACTGATGACTCACCTAAATTTCCATTTAGAGTCAGCTCTCTAGAGTTTATTAGGAGTAAATATTAATACATGTGTTTGCATTTGTGAGGAGTCACAGGTGCACAGCTCAGAGGCCAAGCAGGTATCACAGGAGACAGACCAATTCATCAACTGCTGAAAAAAAAAAAAAGTGCCTTTTTTTCTTTATTTTTCCTTTGTAACAATTATTTGTGGGGACATTTTTTTCCCGCATGGTGCACTGAAGATAGAAAAATATCGAAGCACGTGACATCAAAGCACAAAGACCCAAATTACATGCCTATAATGTTTTCACAGTAAATACTTCCCACCAGTGCTGTGAAGCCTATTGCCGAGCACTAACCACTGCTCAAACTGGGGAGAGTTGTTCTGAAAATTTCCAAAGTGTACCTGATTTCATTGAAGACATTATTGAATGTAACACACTATACATTATAATAGTTAAGGCTGTATTGTAAATGTCAACGTTACATTGAGAAATAGTTTTAGTTTGTAATTTTTCACCTGAGTTTCCCGGGCCGGTTCCTATTGCCACAGATTCAACAAATACCTTCTGTTCATTGTTCATGAAGTAAAAACAGCTGCGAGATCAACTGGAAAGACACAGTTGTACAGCCACGGATGATGTGTTCAGTACTCCCAGATGAATCGAGCTCTATTAACAGAAAGTACAATTTTTTCGATAGCAACACCAGCGCTGCTGAGTCACAGTAGAGATGAGGGCAAAAGGTATGGGCAAGGTTCCCCACAGTAATTGCATGGCTGTTGCTCCACAGATCACTTCTAACTCTTGACAGTTACTTTACAGACAGAACTTAAAAGACATTTTTAGAAAAGAATCCCTATGATCCCCACCTTAAAAGAAAGTGAAGTAGCCTAAACAAATCTGAGTTTCAGTGTCAGGTACTCTAGACAGGACCGAGGTTAAGGACTCAAGCATTAAGTTCTCTAGAATAAGAATTTTCTGTTGTCCATTTGCATAATGCCACAACACATGTTGTGACACAACTGTCTGAGGACAACCAGCAGCTTCTGGCTGCCACCATAACGCAGCACAAATATTTTTTGCATCTCGCTTTTTTTTCGTTTTTGCTTGGGTTGGATTGTGTGAAACGCAGGTCTGTGAGAACGGTTTCTCTCCCCCAGAAAAGTTGTTAAAGTGAGAGGGAATGAAAGCACTGTTATTTTAAAAGTCATTTTATGTATAGCATTCAAAGCAGAGAGTTACCTAGATGTAGTTGAAGTTACCTTTTCCAAGATGCCCTTTCATAAATGATGTTTGTAGGGCTTGATAATTCTCAATTCTTGTTGCAGTTTGAACTGGAACTATTCAGGTAAAGATCTATCAAATCAAGCAGTTGCACCCTGACTACTTGGCTACCTGGCTAGTATGGCAAGGTTCTTTGTGTGGCAGTGTATTTTGAGCACCTATACCAACTGCTACAGTACGGAGATCTGTAATTAACTTGTATCTGCGTGTAGATGAAGTGTTACATATCAGGGACCAACTCTCAATTCCATCAGCAAATTCCTGCGGCTGAAGCAGTAGAAGGTAATCTGACTTGCTGGAGAATGAGGGGGTTATTTTAGAAATTTATAAAAGTCACAGCTCATTGGACTGTTTCACTTGTCAGTTCTCATCTGGCAAACTTCTCTCTGTCACTTTGTACAATTCTATCTGCGAAATTTGTCGCAAAATGTTGAAATGAAGCAAATTTATTATGACTGATGATTACCAAGTTCCCAGATTTATTGAAAGTACTTTAATGCTTAATTGCCACTTAGTGCTGAATAAGCACTTAATAAATCAAAATAAAATGTTGATTAAATCATACACTCTTAATTGCATAGTCGAATAAAAGGATGTCTTGATTGCAAAGTCAAGTTGTTGGATAAGGACACCATTTTTTAGAGGTCAGCTCAGAGTTAAAAGCTTCTGACTTCAGAGAACCTAAGCTAACTTTCTGCATCCTGCAGTAAAAGAGCTGTGTCCCTCATCTCCCTGCTGCAGGAATTTTAGTAATGCTACTACTGGTAACAATACCTGCAATTTCCCATGACCTGCTCAGAGTGTCAGTTTAACATTTTATATTGGATTCCACTGAAAGCAGAATATTGGGCCGTGGACTGTGGGCTCCTCCCCATCGGTTCTCTGTAACTATCCCTAAAAGGCTGAGTGGATATTCCAGGCATAGTTCAGGTAGGGAAAACAGAGTGCAGGCAAGGGTTTCTGTTTGCCTGGTCATCCCTGTTTCAAACACCCCTGCCAGGGGTGTACATCGGCATTTTTGTTAGTAGCAAGAATTCCCGATTCCTCCCCGAAGCGAAAAGATCAAACTGGGTGCAACAGCAAGAGCCTTCCATCTGAGCGGGAGCGGAGGGCACCCAAAGCAGCCCAGGGAAATTCACCTCAGAGCATTCCTAGTCCTTTGGGTGTTTGTACAGACTGAAGGGGACAGCCCAGCTTGAGGCATTACTTGTCTTCCTGGCTTTTCCACAAGAACCTCAATATTAAACCAAGACATTGACGTGTGACGTTCCTGACTACAGCACAGACATGCACTACGAAGCAGCTCAAAGCAGCTACCTACTGACTTCAGGCGGGGCAATTCTTAAAAGCATGGAATTATTTGTCAGATTCCATATGCTGTATACTTTTTTTGTTGGGGGGAGGGTGTACCATTTTTATTTTTGCTTCAAGCTCTGGTCTTCTAACTCCAATTGAAACTGGTTGACACTGAGATCAAATACAGAAGACTACCCCCCAAAAAGTCCAAGTTCAGGAGAGGAAGAAGTGCGAGGCCATCAGACCAGATATTTCAGAACTGCTGTACCATAGATGCAGTGTTTGTATACCTACTGAAGTGTCTTTGAAATAGACATTTGTGTTGACAAGAAAAAAAATATTCAACAATTGGATGTTTAAAAAAGAGGCCTGGACATGCTTCTGAGTGAAAAGAGCCAAACCTGACCATAAGAATTTTTTATTTTTCTTTCCATTATATATTAGTGAGGTTAGTCAGCCTGAAGTCTAGACACAATCCCAGTACTGTCACAAGGCCAATGCACCAGGGGAGAAGAGAAGCGCTGCTGCAAGGCAAGCAGAATGCAGTGCTAATTAGCATTGGTATGAAATCAGTCTGAATGCTACACTTGTTGTCTTTGTGCTTTTACCACAGCCTTGAAGATGTTGGAAACTTTTACTCTTCCAACTCTTATTAAAATGCTTAGAGACAGCATTATATCCTATAGCCATCAGCCCAGAGGAAATATTCCAACTCTTAAAGCAGCGTCAATTTGAGTAATAGCTTTATAGTTTCAGCATCTGCAACCGATGCACTGTAGTCCACAGCATTAGCAGCTAAGCAATTATTCATGCTGTAACGGCCGCTAACGTTGTAAGCAGTAAATCACCAAAACTAACTAACTACAGTACATGCTGTGGACAGCAGAAGCACAGGTAACAGCCTCTCTAAAATTTCAGTTTAAAAATCTTTGCAGATTAATAGAAATTTGGGTCATCGTGTTCTGAAATGTAATCATTCTATACGAGGCAAACATGATTCCATCCCTTTGCTTAATGGGGAGATTAGCAAAGTAACTCTTTTTGGCAATCTTACCAAGGCAGTTGTGGGCTTGATTAGCCACCAGGACTGAATTCTTTACAGCTGGAATTATCCAAATATGGCTACTGGCATACCAGGAGAGGTGATCAAACCTGAGGGATTAAATAATTCAGGGGATTTTTTTGTCTTTGATATGGAAGCAGAATGTACTTTCTGCTTAGGCTTGTTATCGTGGCAAATTACCCTTATACATTTAAGGGCAAAAGAACTTATTTTCTAAAAGTTTTGTTGAGTTTGATTGTTTTTTTTTTTAAATTTTTGTTGGGGTTTTTTTTTTTTTTTTTGGGGGGGGGGGGGGTGGTGTTGTTTTTTTTTCTTTAAGATTCTGAGAAGATCAACTGCTGAACTCATCTACAAACTCAAATCTGAGACTACCTGGAATCAAACTGCATTAGCATTAAACAGGAGATGAACTGTTCTCTAACTACCATGAACAGAGGACCACAACTCTAAGCCAAAAAAGCTCTACACTCTCCAACTTTTGGAAACTTCAGCTACTTTGTTTTTGAATATTAAGTATATCCAGACACAACTGTGTATCAGCTAGGGAAAAAAAATTACAGTTATGAAAAGATTATAAAGATGGAATTTATTTTATTCTTAACCCCAAGGATGTTGTGAAAAAGGGCAAAGGATTTCTAGCTCATGCCTTGTTCACCACCCTCAATTTCTTCCTTGAACTACTACTTCCCAATGCTTCCTAACACCTTATGTCGCCCCCTTACCCACTCCCACAACCTTTCCTCTATCATATGTCAACATCTTACCTTTGCTACACACAGGTTTCTCCCTCCCTTTTCTCTCTACAATGGTCTAGTTACATACTTTCTTGCTATATCTCATCCTCTACACTATTACTCTGCACATTTCAGACCAGCCATGGTGGTTAACACAGAATGGAGATACCCAAGCAGACAGAGGATGACTGTGTGAAGGAAACCGGTTCAGCATGGGAATGCTCTCTGTTGCGAGCTGAAGGAGCCTTATGCTGTGGTATATCACTGAGCATGAAGTATGCCTCTAAAGTTTGGTACGATGCTGGTTTTCAGAGCTACTTGAAGGGAAAAAGCTGTAGAGTGTATGAGAAGCAGATGTCTGTAAAAATGAGGAAAAATGACCTGTAGCACACAGGAAGGCAGCAGGTGGCAGCAGGTGGCTGGGAGGCAATAGTGGCCACTTGGACACAATCAGGAAATTATTGCTCTCCTACCCAGGAAAGGCTGAGCAGAATCGAGTTCTAGGTAATTTCACCTATTGCAGACTTACTGTTTTCTATCACTAATTTGTAGGCTTTTCTGGAGTAGAACAAATGTTCTGTTGACAGAACTACAGAGTTTAGGATAGTATCCACAGTAGTAAAATTCTCAACAAGTTTGCTGTTGTCTGAAATTCAGTGAAGTTTATTTTGAAATGCCTTTCACTGATTTTTATGGCAGCATAAAGGAAGTTTGCTACTTTCCTCCTTAGATTAAGAAAACAAGTGTGGCTCCCCTACCACTTGCTGCAGTGCACATGCACGTGAGGGGGGGGGAGCCAAACCCCACAGATTCTTAGCAGATTAAGAATCCTCTCTCATACCTAAAAGATTTATTATGCAATTTTAAAAAGATTTCTCTTTAGGATGTGATCCATGTTCAATAGTTGTGGGGACAGAAGAAAATATTAGTCCTAGAGTAAGGAGGGAAGGTCAGAACGTTAGAGGTAAGTAAAAACCATACTTGTAAAGGGTTGCTATATACTGCATCAAACCCACATCATCTGTAAACCAAGTATTTGCCACACCATCCAGAAAAGTGCTTGTATGTGGTCAGAATAAGTCACTGGTATAAAGCAAGAACATTCAGTCAAGTCAATAATAAAGGGTGCTAAGTATTTGACAATTAGAGGAGTGGTAAGAAAATCCTTCAGAAAAGTGTCTCTACATCCAGCTGTTCTTCACTGACTAAGGTTAAAGCAGAGGGAAGGCTCTGCTACAAAACATAAAATGGAGGAAGGGACAATTCTCTGCATGGCAGGTTTAAGTTTTGGGGCAGGAACTTGCTTTTGCTTTCTGTAAATTAAGTAGCAAGCAAAAAGTCAAATATAGTTAATCTATTTGCAAATCATGGTTAAACTGATGTCAAAGGACTATTAAAGATGGTTTGTACCTCTAAAGGTTCATGCAGTTCTGTATCTCATCTACTCTTGTGATATAGAAGTCTGACAGAAACAGCAATAAAAGAAAAAAATATACAATTGAGGAAGATCCAGCTCTCTGGCCTATGGGATTTAATTATCAGTTCAGTCATATTTGGCCAGGATGGGCTGATCAAGAGAGTTTCAGTTACACATTTCTGGTTTCAGCTCGTGGCACAAACTTGAACTGCCACAAGTCTATCAATTAAGCTCCATCAGCTGTTTAAGAAGAGAAGGAATGCTTACTCCAAATCCCTTCAAAATTACTTTATTTAGAATGAAGAATTAGAAAGGCCAAGCACTTATGAGTCATTTTATGAAGCAAGGGACCAGGAGCTTTGCTTTGGTAACAAGTTAAGTCCTTATAATAAACTTTTGTTTATGGTCTTTGCTGCAGAAACAGTTACAAACATCAGTGGAATGATGAATTAAAATCTTGCGTCCAAGAGGTGTGATTTAATTACATTTGCTGAGATTTGCATCATGTACTTTCTTTTGAGTTCATCCTTTTGGGAGTTCTTGGACTTTTTTTTCTTTTTCTTGTCTCATTTTCAAAATTATCTTGAAACACAGAACAAATTAATGACCAAATCAATCACACATTTCTGTGGTCCTTGATACTAACACTCATTACCTATGTTTTTGACAGTTCTAAGAGGACAAGCATTGATAGGACAAAAAAACCAAACAAACAACAAAACACCACAAAAATAAAACCAAACACAAAACCACTCAACAAACATGGCAATCTTAAATTGCAGATTTCCTTAGAGTAAGAGTTCTTACCTTCAGGAAAAAGCAGAACCTTGTGCACTAACTCCACAGAAACTGTTCCAGTGAGCAAAGGAAGGAGGAACACTGTACGGTGACCAATACATGGATCTGAAGGAGTGTAACAGCTTCCTTTGAAGGGGCAGCTCCTACCTCTCCCAATGTTTTCTGCAACACCATTCAGACATGTAACTGCTCAGACTTCCTCACTGGGCACTGTACAGCTGCAGGAAGAGAGGAAGCAGCAGCTTTGCTGACTAATATTTGTTTTTTGCTGCACTTCTCGAAGTAACTTAAAACTACTTAAAGTTAATACAAGTATATAAATGAACTAACACTTTCCCGTAACAGCAGTTAAAGCATTTTGGGACCACGGTAAACCAAAATTCACAGCATTTAAAACAAGTAGTATTCTGAAATTAGTCTGGTTTCCTAAGAAAGCAAAGCTCATGCAAATATACTGCCTACAAGCATTCCATGGAAATCCGTATCTATCCAGTAGCCTGGGAAAACATTACCCACAGTTGGCCAGTTTTCAAAGCAGATTGGGGAGGTGAGAAGTTACTGGAAGGTGACCCAACAGGACTGAGCCACCTCATTAAACTAAACCTGCAGCATAAGTCAGAGCAGTCATCAGATACTCACCGGAAACCCAAACTTAATAGTTCCAGAACTCATGAAACTATTTCTTCTTCCCCACAACAGCCACTTTTCTAGAAAACAAGATTTTTGTCAGACTAAGAGCCCACTTCCATATTCATTTATCAGAGTGCAACAAGTGACAAAAGCTACAGAAAGATACAACTTAAATCTCTGTGTACAGTTTCATCAGTGTCTAGTTTTATTATCTAGTATATGAAACTAAACAGTTCAGATTTTAAGGCAGGGGGAAAAAAAGACTTCATTTCAGTATTTCATTCTTTTTCCTACATTTTTTCATTTAAAGCCCGTACCTTAGGAGACAATATTGTTCTACCAATTATTGCTATATGATAATACAAATATAAGTTTTCTTGTGATCAGTTTTACACGCTTGTAGTACGTGTCCAACCATGTGTCCCTTAGCACTGGAAGGAACAAAGATAACAGCACACATTTGAATCCAACAGTAGTTTATTACCCACTCGTTGCAGATGAAGTTAGACACTTCAGTTACCAATCAGTATGAGCTTAAATTAGTTGACAACTGCAGAAAGTGTACAATGAGTACAAAAATCATTAACAATAATAGAACAAGAAGTTCCGATGTATTTATTTTTAAAACATCAGTTGTACACTATTATACAGCAATCATATGATCCTCAAATAATTCAGGGCTTGGATTTGAAAGTACTTTTTAAAAAAACAAAAATTCTCCAAGAGGTTGAGAGACTGGAGGTTACAACCGCGTTGTTTCCCAAAACACTACTGACATACAGCCTTACCTTACACAGACAAAGCTGGTTTATATTTTGCTTTTCTCACGGAATGCAGTAACAAGAAAAAAATCTATACATAATTAAAATTCCAATAAGCAATATATTATATATCTCTGTATATACTGTACTACAGATTTCATATAAATCAGTATAGGCCAAATTTTGGCATAATTTTTAAGTGCATTAAGTTTAATCCCTGTCAGACTTTGCTCTTACTTTTCAGGTTAGTAGCTCCTGAAATGATCTTTTTCAGTTATAGTTACTTCAGACATCTACAACTGGCTTAAGATGTCCTTTCCATTTCAGGAATATCACCCTTGTCTTTAATTACACTAACAAAAATAAAGTTGTGGGAAAAACTTAGTGACTAACTTAGTCACAGTTTTGTGACTAATAAAATTCTCCAACTTGATAGGACTTACTTCCATTTTCTGGTCAGTATCTTTAAGGTAGTATTCTCCTATGTACCCCTCTACTCTTCTTTGATCTTACAGGAACGGTAACTAATTATACTCTGCAAACACATATTGCTTTGCTTTGTTTTGTTAAGTGGACTCTTAGCAATGTGAAAATTATTTCTGGTGCAGAATGGAGTGCAAAAAAATTTTCTAATGCATAGATAAATTTGCTTCAACTCCAGCATGTGATACTCACTTTTTAGCGACCACCTAAAGAGCTAGATCCTCTCTGCCACACAATATCATAGTTTGTTTCCAAATTAAGCCACTTGCCATTGTTTCAAGTAGTATTTTAGTAAGAAAAACATTAGTAACTCAAATAATTTATTGATTTGACAAATATGGTACTTACAGGATATTTTAAAATAGGCTTATATATTTTTGCTGAAACAAAAAAAAACAACACCTAAGCTTTCCACTAGAATAAAGTCCTGGCATCAAGTCATTTAATGAGACTTCCTCCCACAAGATGTCGAGGTTTCCTCAAAGTTGTTTCTAGACTGTAAATCTTAACATAGAATCATTCTACATTAGACCAAAAAACCACCCAAGAATCAATTTACAGTAAACTGTGTCACAATGCTTCAAGAAATCAATTCTCTTGTCATCATTTTATCTACTGACATTATTCTGGGATCTCGTCATTCAGCACAATTACAGTACAGAGGGGAAAGCATCAATTAAGTGGTGCAAATGTACAGCCGGTTCCAGCTACTAAGAAACAGCTTCCAAGTTAAGCCCTTTAAAAGTCTTGTGAAAACGAGCCTAAGTATGATTTTAAAAAGAACAATCTCTCAAACCTCAAAAGCAAGGATTTTACATTTATACCTTAGCAGGTAAGTCCCTTCACACACACCGATGGCCCCAAAGCGTAGTCAGAGCACGGACATGACCTTCAGGGTTCATTCTCAACACAGAGGGGAAGGAGCGAGGTGCAGAGCTCCCAGTAAAGTTAACAGGAGGTACACAGCAATGTCCCTTCATACCATTGAGTGATTACATGTCTTATGTATTGTGAGTGAAAAAAAAGTAATCTCAATTTTGTACTGAGGAAGCAAATACTGAAATAGAAACAACTTTTGGCACAACAGATGTATTTACTTACAGCATGCAAGGTTTGTTTTTATGTATTTGAGCAGCCAACAGCCACTAACAGCCCTTAAGTATTTACAAGTTCAAAATTACAATCTTCACATAAGTAGCAACTGCTTACAAAAAGTTCAGGACACTCCCTGGGAAATAAGCAAGAAGTGGACTAAAAAATACTGGAAGCAGTAATAAAAAAAAATAGTAGCAAAGGAAAACATAATCGCTTTTAAAATCCAGACAACACTGTTGTGATAGAAAAAAAAATAATTTAAAAAAGCCACATATCACATTTAGAGATGCCATTTTAAAAGAAATGCATCTTTCTGGTTTTGGTTTGGGTTTTTTTGTTTTGTTTTTTTTTCTCTTCAGGAGAAAAGCTGTACAGAAGGTTAAAAAGAACCCAAGTAAGCAAACAAAATACAACTCCGTTTGGTTTGCCAATTTACCTTTAAATAGCTTCTCCACCTGCCCCCTGCCCCCAGTTTGCAAGGTAAGTAGTAAGGCAAATGCGATCAGAGACCGAAGAGCTTCACAGGTGATCACACAGGAGAAAGACACTTCAACCCCAGTTCATGGTACAGGAGGCAAAAGTAATAGCTTTTTAATAAACATGAAGCTTTTCTCAAAATAATAGATTCTAAAACTTACCCCAGATGCAATGCGGAGAGATTCATTCTGATTGAGGGCCAAGTCAGAAAAAAATCCTGCTCTTCTTTTTAAGGCAATCTAAGACTAATTTGAGTCTCCTTAGCCTCTTGGAAAATAGAATTTTATGCCAAATTACACTCTATACGACTGTTAGTGTCAGGTTTTATTTCATACAATAATCAAATAAGGCAAATTTAACTCATAGCTTTTTATAATAAATGTGTATTTATATCTGCATCTATAAAGCAGTTACGATCTTTCTCTTGAGGACTATACAACTTGGAACTGAGGAAGTTCACAAGTAGTGACACACGAATACCTTTCTGCACCACTTTAGGAAAGGTTTCAAGTGTATTGTCCTTCTGAAAAGACATTTAACTACCTTTTAAAGCTATGGTAAATTTATTTAAATAATTTGGTAGCAGCTGATGTTCACACTAGAAACATTTTTCATGTTCAACTCTAAGAATAGCTTAGGGTAAAGTAAGTGCTCCAGTTTCACCAGCGGTTTTGTTACGCTTGATTTGAAAGAATCTTGGTTTATTAAACAAAAACATACCAAAAGAAAAATATTTAAGTTGGGTTTTTTAATTTTTGCATTTCTGTGATTCTTTATGGGTATTCATATTGCATGGTGTTTTGTGCTAAACTGCCCTCTTGAGCCTAGCCCCTTGTAAAACAGGAAAATAGACTAGAACTTTTTTCATGTAAACTTCAGTAAAGTAGTTGCATTCTTAGAGACAGGGTTGAAAAGGTGCTGTATAAACATTCTGATATACATTTCCCATGTACTAGAGTACATAGTACCTGGAACATGACATTTTGAACTTACTCAATGTAATGTATAAAAATATAAAATACGTATTTATGAGCAACAGTAGAATAAGCTACAGTGCAATCTTCCTTCACCTGTTGAAAGCCCTACTTGCACATGATTTTTTCACCCATTCTAGACCTTCCACAGTAGATTTTATTTCCTATTAATAGTACAACAGAGCAAGCACAGCTAGAAAAGACAGCTTGAAGAACATTCTTATGCCGTAAACTTCAAGTTTCTAGAAGTCAATTACGTACCTTCAAGAAATCTGGTTTTGCTCACTTGTCTCTCTGTACTAGAATTTAAACTGGTTTTGCTATAAACTGTAAAGCTAGGATATTTAAGGAGAATATGCCCTAAATTTCTGAGAAAATTATCCCATTATTTTTATCAGTCCTCAGACTAGACTAATTAAATATATTTGCAACTAAATGGCTTGCTCAGGGCTTTGAGCGTAAGGCATTTTGTGTACATTCCCCCCAGTTCTTTGTCTAATGACTATCTTAGTGTGCAAAGCCAAACCAGTGGAAATCCCTCCTTCAAAACCCTGGAAATCAATTTACCTCTCACTGCACATTCAGCATTTTACTGCAAAAGAGGAACCCATAGAAAAATCAAATCCAGAAATAAGCACTGAAAGAAACTAACCATTTTCTACAGAGTAAGGTCTTTTCAACTCTCGAAGTTGTTCAACAGGCTCTCAGTTCTGAAGGCCTGGCTGAATACATTCAGAGTGGTGCATTCTGATTGCACTGAAAAACATGCATCAGAAAAATTAGGTTTTCACGTCATCTAATGCCAGCATACCGTGACTTTGACTGATCCCAGGAAAAAGATACCAAGTTAATTTTGTTAATTTACATATTAACAGACTGGAGATACGAGCTCCAATACAAAAACCCCCTTCCAAATATTGTTTACAAAAAATGTAAGCGTTGTATTCTGTCCAAGCACTATACTTCCCAAGCAAATTATGTTTTTCCTGAAAAAAAAAAATGTACAATACAAAATTAAGAAATTCATGTCTAGCCAGACACTAAGACAGCTCTTGCTGCAATATGACAATTCCTGACATGGAAAGAACAAATTAGGCAACACATTAACATAGACAAAATGAAACACAAAAGAGGCACATGAAATTATGGTTGAAGGGTCATATTCTACTCATTCTACTACTGGACAAAAGGATCATGAAATGCTAAAAAGTGCATAATAATTCAGTAAAATTTAGATATGCACAAATCGTTTATGCGCTGACCACGCTGTCTTGACGGCTCACCGTCTGCCTATCAGAATCATTCAAAATTTAATTTGATTATTATATTGTCTTATAGCTATCTAAATTGGGTAAAAGTTATTATCTTTAAATATAGTATGATAATGCATAAAAATACATGTATTTTTTCTAGAATATGAGTTATATTTTCTAAGCAAATATCTAAAAAAAAGGTCCTTCTAAATTAGTTCAGATAATAAGTGAGGCCCATTTCTTTGCAGAATGGGATGGTTTTATTGTTTGTATTTTTAGATAATTAATCTTGAATATCTGTCCACTGTATAAACAATCTCCAGAAAAATATATCCTCTTCCAGTAACTCACAATACGCATTAAAAATACTTACAAAAGGCCTTATTATCCGTTTTGTAAAGGACACGATTCTGGGGTCATTTCATTTATGCAATTTTGATCAGGCTAAACTGAATATACTGGTTAACTTGAACCATGCCAGCAACGTGGACAATCTAACATTTAAAAATATCTGCCTAATTATATAGGATTTAAAATAAAACTAGGCATTTTTACATCACAGTATATATGGCATTTCTTAATTTAGCAACAGAAAGGCACAGTTATTAAACCATAAAATACAGTACCTGAATCATATATATGCTAGTGATATCTACCAGTGCCAATCCAGACATTTTACTGCATAGAGGGGGCTAAAGAAAAAGGCTTCTGGGGTTTTTTTTTAGCAAAATTTAACTTCATTACAAGTTTGGTCCTTTAAAAATGCCTATTAGCTGAAATATCTTGAAGCGGGACTTCAGGGAAAAAATAGAAGAGAGCAAATTTAGCAGTCTATGGTCCAACAACTTGAATAAAATACTATGAAATGGCAAACAGATCATGAATGGAGCTTTCTGATTAGCTGTCAGACATACCTGTTAAAATGTCTGTGTACAGGTAGAGTATGACAGACATCCCAGATACATTCATTGCATCACACACACACAAAGACTTTGTTACAGCAGTAAGTCTAGACATAGCATTTCTAGAGTTCAGCACTTCTTGGGAACTGATATCTGCCTTCTGGCCCCATACCACAGCCGAAGATGTGCAAAGTTCTTTAAATGCTTTGTATTGCCGTTAAAGTGAAGACCCTGCTAAAGCCAAGCTCGCTGGCCTTCCCTTAGCAAACTAGTGCACCTCTTCAAAAAGCAGCGAGCTGTTCTCCCTATTTCAAGCGGTAAAACCGCATCAAGAAAGACCGATAAAATGGAAGAGGCAAGGAACAATGAACATGAGGGAGAACCCAACCGTTCCATACGTAATATAGCGATACGGAAGCTCAACTTCCATGCGTTGTCTTGCTTTCCGTACGTCGTCGTGTGGTATGCGAAATATTTTACATGCCAGTGGAATAGTGACTTTTTTCATCGCTACTTTTGTTAACAACAGAACTACTACTCCAATCAACAACCGCAGTATGGCTTTTCCAAACACAGTTACCGTGAGAGAGGACAGAGATAACGGTAGCGTTTCAGGAGGAGGATCCAGCTTTAGACCCAACATGTAGTTCACGTGAGAGCCACAGGCTACTCCAGCACCACAGCCCAGTATCTGAGCTGTGTCTCCTCGCGACGTGCTCCAGGTGTCTAGAGTAAAAGAGAAGATGCCCAGCGCTAAATGGAGACTGATGATAATTAAGGGTGCGTATTTGTAAGTTAAGTTGAAGTTATCGATCAGGTCCACAACTGGATGGAAGACAACCAAGATGAGAATAGCATACAGAAATCCAGCAATAACATCCTGTTGAAGAGAGAAAGATACGGTTTCAGTGTAATAACTGTTCTTAAAAATACCTACGTTCCATTAGGACGGAGACTAGCCTAGCTGCTCTGTTGCTAAAAGCAACTTGTGGATTCCCATCTTTTCTCATTTACTGTACAAGATGAAATCTTTGTTACGTTATAAGGTAAGGAATTGCATTTCATCATGGATTAATAGGACATTAGCATGATGATCAGATCATGAATGAAGCTATGATCTAATGATCCATGATCAAATGAAGTTGTAGCTCTATCGATTTGCTGGCTACGAGGGTCCTTGTCCAGGGCTGGGGCGTTCCAGCCTGCAGTCAGCACAACACTAGCCCAGCTAATCGAGTTCTGCCAACTTAGCTTCCAGGAACAGCTCAACACTGGATCGAAGTGCCTGGGTGCCACCACAGACACACTGGCAGCAACAGCTGGTAAGGCAGCAGAGAACCTTGGTAGCTGCCAGGCATTAGGGCAGCTTGGACCTCCTACTCCAGCTTCAAAATTAACAATACTGCAAGAATGGAGAACTGCTTCCAACTATTAAAGCAGAAGAGTGAACTTCTGGGGCTTCATACTTGATTTTCAGTTTTATTATTGTTTTGAAACCGTCTTAATTAAAAAGTTACCCTATTTTTAAATTTAGCATTAAATTTTAGTGACAGCTGCACAGAATTATCTGTAACTTTTGTCAGCTTTAGTTGTCAAGGAGGAATTTGTTGAAAGCTTTTTAAAAATCCAAGCACTAGAAATCAGATCACCCTCATTCGCATGCTTATCAACTTTTCCATATGAGCCAGGAGGTGGCACTTTCGTCAGCAGTATTTTTATTGCTCTGTCTTCAATGAACCATTTTTATTCACTTCCACTAACAGAATGCTTGATACAAGTTCTAATACAACTGACTGATACAAAAGTCAGACTTGCTCATTTCAGAAGCAACCACAACAACTTCCTGCCGTATTTGCCACTCTCCCCCAGCCTGGGCACCACAGTTGATTTCTATTGCAGGCAACATGTGGTTAATCATATTCACTCAAAAACCGTTAAGGATTCAGATATGAAGTTGGTGAATAACCTTGTCTATGTGATGCTTCACTATTTATTGCATGACTTTCTTCCAAGGCATTATCTGTCAGCTGAAATATCAGTTTATCCTCTCGTCCTCCACACAAATGGTTCCGAATTGGGAAGCCTCCCATTCACTAATGCACATATGTCATTCAGTTTTTCTGAGCCTTATTTCCACAAGTTCCTTCTACCAGCTTTACTATTCACTTTGTGTTCATCTGCCAGCTCTACTACTCACTACCAGGCTTATTGTTTCCTGTACTATGAGCTTTTCTCCTTCTAGCAAGCGATCCTCAAAAACCTCTTTAGCCATCCTCATTAGTGTCTTACATTCCCATTATCATTTTGTAGAGTTCTCATTTTTGCCATTTCTACATTGCATGCTTGAAACGTTTGTGTTTCAGCTTGATTTACTAAAATCCATTTTAATAAGTAAGCCTGTTTTTCAAAGGGACACCTTCATTACCCTGAAAGTTTATGAAATCAGAATAACATTAAAATGAAAGTTTAGTAGAATTCGTTTCTTACCAAAATTGAATGCATTCCCATATAAATTCGACTACAGCAAACCAGAGAACACCAGCAGAATGCAAGGATCAGTCCAAACATAAGAGGATACTGGTAGGGAAAAAAAAAAAAATGGAGAGATTGTGTTAGAATTTGGAAAAAAATAATTAAGAAAAAAAATAATCACTCCATAGGAATTCTATACTTTTTATTAATGCAACTTATCCTTACCCTTTTCATTAGCTTACCCAAGCCTATTAGACCACCTCAAGTAAGTCCACTTTCATAAAGTCAAAACATGAAGTCAGATTTTTTCCTTGCCCTCTTCCTTTGCAGTCAGGATATATGAATTTCAGGGAGCTGGTCTTTTCAGACAAAGCAGCAAGAAGCTTAATAGATCTTTGTAGCTGTTAAGTCTTGTCATGTTATCAAATTCTTCATTTGCAATACGGGCAGACACAAGTCCCTGGATCAGTTTTACACTGGGTGAAGCAGCTACATAATATCCTAGTATTGTTAGCAATTAATCCAGGCAGAATCTAGTAGCTTCACCTTTCTCCTGAAAAAGAACTCAATCATTTACAACAAAATTCTATTCCTTGCTTACAATTCCTTTAGAGTTTCTGCAGTGCTTGACTCAATCTCTGAGCATCAGTATGAAACTCCTAGAATAGTGATCTTTTTTGTTCTCTACAAACCCTTACAAATTTCCTCTTACAATCCATATTTATTAAACAAACAAAAAAATCAAATAATTATTTCTAATTACTTCCATCTTCTGACAGAAGATTTATTATTAATACAGACTGTTTACCGGGAACAAACAACATATCAGCATGTGTAGAAACTTAATATTTTAACTGTCTTTGGTTTTGGATAAAAGTGTGTTAATTCGTATCTTGCAGCACAGTAAGAAATACTTTGCCAACTACCATGTTGCAAAATGTTGTATAAGACAGAATACAGCTTCCTTTTTTCAGTATTAAAAATAATTATTAGTTGTAGAAAAGCAGCAGTCACAAGACAAGACAGGCATGTTTCCAAAACTGCTTCACTTCCTACATGAAAGAAATGATAAATATTTTCAATATAAAGAGGCAGTCTAGATGAACACGAACGTCGGAATAAAAACTAAGAATTACAGGCAGTTTTATTGCCCTTTCCCTTGCTCCTTTTGTGGGTAATCTGAGGGGTAGAATATCCAACAAATTAGGGAGGGCATCTTTAATCTTATTGTGGAGAAAGCTGAACATTCTCTGGGAAGGCCACATAACAGATCGACAAGCTTCTAAATCAGTCTGTCAATGAAAGGTTGGACAGAAGATGATCAGCCTTCTGCATTAGTCCAACATTCTTTGAATTACCAGCTCCAGGACCATATCAGCATGACAAACCTAGAAGAAATTTTTCAAACTAACTGAAAATCGGGAAGCTTGTGTTTCACAGAAGAAACAGATTTCACACTAAAATCAATTCTAAATGCCCAGCTCACAGTTTTGTTACTTCTAGTTTAAACTCTAATTCCTGTAGCAATGTTTCGGTTTCTGCTGCATTCAGCTACAAATTGTACCTAAACAAAATTATGCAATGACTCATTTCTAACTGAAATGAAGGAAGAAATGCAGTTTCCTGCTTAGAGAATTACACTCATAACGGGCACTACACCTGTAACCAGGTCGCACTCAAGGCACAATTGCCAGAGTTATCAGATGCTGCCATTGTTAGAGCAGCCACAAAAGTAATCCTTGCACCCAGACTTTTCCTGTTTCTGAAATACCTGCCAGAAAGAGGAGCTGGAGCTTTAGCAGGAAGACCAGTGAAGTGCCAGGCTCAGCTGCTACAGGAGCTAACTTCTTACTGCTGGTAAGAAGTTGGGATTGTGGAGGAGATGATGGTAGAGCAGGTAAACAGCAAGACCCTAAGAATGCAGAGTATGAGGGAAAAGGTACACGTGAGGAATCTTGCTTTAAGAGTCCTGGGCAGATCACTGCAAACAGCATGGAGAACAAGATAAAGTTTTGGAAATGAAAATAAATGCTTGTTTTAAGTTGGGAACTAAAGGGAGAAATGTTTGAGGATGAAAAAATTATGTCACAAATTCTAACTTTGAAGATGATCTGGAAATAATATTTGGATCTGTTATATCTCACTCTAATTCTGCTTTTAATGGTACTGAGAATAGATTCCCATTAAGACATCTGAAAACACTGGCTAGCTTAGTTTCTCTGGGAAACCATCGGTATCTAAGAGCTCAAACACTTCCCTATTGTGTCCCAATAAAAAGTCAGTTACACATTTAACTGTCACTCATATTCTTAAGTAAAGAAGAATTTTTATACTTAAATCCAGACAAATTATTTCTACTGAAATAGCTTTAGCATGACCTGTCCACAAGTGTGTCTGCAATATTAGGCACATGCTGATTTATGGTATTTTTAACACCCGTGAATAATAATAATAATCACAGAAGTCCTAAATCCAGTTTCTTTCCACTCAAGAGAGCTTATTCACTACAGTACAGATATCTGTATGGCATCCAGTTCACTATGAAATAGCAGAAGATTGAAACAATTATTCTAATTTCCTCTGGAATAATATTCCACGGTACAACAGTTATGTCAATTTTTACGATTAATTCCCACACTAAACATTCTCCTCTATGCTCCCACTTTTATGCAACCGGCACACTTGGACAACTGCCAGTTTATCTAAACTCATAATTATTTTACTGACTGATAAGGAAGCTTCAAACGTAAAGATGTCTTTATGTTAAAGGTACAGGAATAAAATTTGACTTAAAGAAGGTCACTGGCCTCCTTAAACACAATCCTTGGTTAAACACAAAGCACAATATCCTGCATCCTCCTTGGCCTGTTTTCACTCAGAACTTTTCAGAGCAGTCACTGGGTTCAGCAATTCCTAGACTGAACTGGTACCACCTGCTTAAAATCTGCCTGGAGGTGGGAAGGCAACCGTGTATTTTGTCCTCACATGTAGGGACAGCTGCACAAGGTGACTAAAGGTGACTATTACGCTCCCACACACCTTGAAGCTCAGCAAGACAACTGCTCAGCAGCATGTCAAGTCAAATCTCAACATCTACAGGGGATATCACCTTGAGTCTTACAAAACTAGCTGATGTCAGAAATGTACTTCCAAATTATTGTCTGAAAATGATGCAATATTGAGGTCCTAGGAAGCATTTTCCAAATGTTATTTTATCTAGAAAATGACTGCCTGGATTTTGCATATCTACACTGGTTATACCACGGTTGTTAAGTATACGTAACTTCCCCCTGCCTAGGCACACAAAATCCTCCCAAATACCAAAACATCTTCTATTAATATAGTGCCTTAAGATTACTAACAATTTTTATCAGCCCTGCTTTACAACAAATACTGGATTTCACAAAGCTTCTCTCTCAATTGCAAATGAATCTTCAAAGAAAAAAAAAAAAGCCCAACAGCTTTTACTGTGTTTTCTACTTAAAACAGGACCATTTGATGAAAAACTAATGTGAACGCTTTCTTATAAACTGATCTCAAGCATCCATGGAAGAAAGCCATAAGCATTTTGGTTTGGGTTTTTTTAGGTTTGCTTGGGTCTCTTATTCTGGCAAACACTGCATTCACAAATTTGAAAATTAACAGTTATCAGCTACCTTGAAGCTCTAAACTTTTAGATCTTTTCTATATAGTTGTACATAGACATGCCGACAGTCTCTACTTAAATGAAAGACAGTAAAACAAGACTGTTGAATTCCAGCAATTTCAGTCCCATTGTTCCTCACATGCCAAGTCAGACCTACAGAGGCACAAAGGACAAGAGACACGAGTTCACTTCTACTCTCTTCCCCAATTCATTGCTATTCTTACTCCCCTAGGCATCACGGTTTGAAAGGCTGTCAGAGATCACAGTTGGCCCAAGCAGACAAAACACAGATTTGATTCTCTCAGCTTGTTCTTTCTGATAACAGAATTGACACATCTTCATTCTTGACCATACTGAGTGTCACTTTGAGTCAGATATTCAGGAATAGTCTATTTTAGACACAAATTTCTCAAATTTCTGCCTCTGTGTCCTCAATTAAGACCATCCGGTGTGTACACTTAAAACCTCGTTGTGCCTCCATAGCTACCAGGCCACCTCAACAACTTTTGAGTATAGGGAGTATTTACTGAAGTGCATACTGCTTTATTTTTTCTAAATTTAAAAAAAACAAACCCTTGAAATTTGAAAATCTTAACCTTATACAAAAATAGAGACACTTGCATAGCTTCAATCTGAAGTTCAAAATCACGTGTTGCCTCAAACCCAACATTAACCTGGCATTTTTCTCCTTGAGAAAAGTACCCCACATTCCATAGAGATCAAGTCACTGATATCCAGCTTGCACAAATATTTTTCCAAAGGCCAGAATAAGACCTCCACAATATGCATGTGTCTTAAACACAATATCAGGAGGTGAAGTAGAGGTAGAGAGAATTGACAGCAAGGCAGAGACTGGAGATATCTACAAACACAACATACAGATTAAAAAGATACTTTTGTTGACATTATGGCTGTTAAATGTTTGAATGGATATGTTTCTTTGAAGGCATCATATCCACTGAGAAAACTGTCCCAGTCTTGATATATATGACAAACCAAAAGATCACAAAGCATGTTATTAAAAAAAAAATATTTAAAAAAATGATTTCTTAAATTCACATATTAAGAAAAAGCTAGGAATAAAGCTGATTGAGTAGACTACTCATCTTCTCTCAGGCCTCCATTTTGTTCCCATATCCAGAACCTTCTCTAATCAAACAAACTAAATTAAAACGGTCATACTTGGAAAACAGCAGTGTAACTATTCCTAGGGAGTCTTTGAGAATTTTATGCCCTTTGTTTTTAATGGGAAATTCCCGTTTTATTTAATTACATCCTCTGAAAAGAGCTTGCAAGCTTCTGAATGGATCACAGAAAACATTTCCCTCAAGTGTCTATCCTCCTCCCTCCCCTCAATCTGACTTTTTGCCAAGAGTCTTAATAACATAACCATTGTTTTAAAATGCTCATAAGGAAACAAATCTGTCCCAAAAGCTTTGACCTAGGTCAGAAAATTCCTTCTTTCATAATGGAACATTCTTAAAACACACTCTAGATGATCATTTCTTTAGTTTTTTCAAAGCATATTCTACACTGGAGACCTTTCCAGCAGCCACAAAGGGTTCCAAACTAATTTTCTAATATTTCCAGTGTTCTGCAGTATTACTCAATGATCTTTTTTAATCATATAACTCTGAAGTCCAGCTTGGGTTTGACACAATTACTTTGAGCCAGAATTCACTGAAAGAACCCAGCAGCACTTGCAGCATCATGCTTTCAGTAAGACACTTGGGCGATGTATTGGTAGTAGTCAGATGAAAAGCTATAATCAGTTTACAGAAATGACTCAGACACAGGTTCACCGGATGAATACAAAAAACACAGCACATCAGTGATTTTCTGAAGGAAGCAGAAGAAAAGGGTGAAGAGGATGAGTAAAAAAGACAGACCACTTACAAGCCATCTTAAGAAAAATAAACAGACAAAAAAATGAATTTCAAGAGAGGCCAAGTGCTAAATAATACTTGTTAAGCTACATTTATCAGTTATCTCCTCCTTTCTTCCACTGGCTGACCTTAACATCAAAAAACATAAAAATTTGAGTGCTACATGTCACAACAAGAATCTCTTCTTTAAATTCCAAGATAAAGCTTTCATTGCTGGCCCTGCATGGAGTTGAAGAGCTTAATTTTCTGCTACACATCATCTGAAAATAAAATTAAGATGTTACAAGAGGAATAAGAGTTTGTTACTTCTTTTCCTTGTAGTTATAAAAACAAACAAAAAAAATAACCCCCTGACCACACTCGGCAAGAATCACCTACAGCTTGCTCTGCTTATGCTCCCAACACCTAAAAAAGTAGGTTTTTTTCCTGCAAACTGACATTTTCTGCTTTAATGACCATACCCTATTTGAAAGTACCAGGAGTGCTTTACATGTGCACAATCCACTAAGAGGAAAAAACTACTTGCAAAGCTTTTTTTTTGAATCCTTTCTTCATCAAAAACTCTGCATCTAACCTTACAGCATTTGTTTTAACATATTCTCCCCAAGTTCCTTTACGCTAAAGATTTGCTTATGCAAAATTAAAAAACATATTTAATGCCAACCAACAGAGTTTAAAAGGACAGGCTGCTGCAAATCTCTGGCAGAGATTCCCCATGAGATCTGTAAGAACTGGCTATGCTCTTTTCAAACTTTTAAGAGCACTTGAGTCAAACAGGCCACCCAACTTTTTCGAGTTTCTTTTACAAATAAACTACAGGCACTAACACGGCCCACAAAAGATGACCTTATGACTTAAATACACAAGTCAAGGTCAGTGCTGACCCTCCAAATTCCCATCTCTCTTTCTCAAGAGCTCTTCATTGTGTGGGTGTTCAGATCAACCCTCCAGCCATGCTTCTCATGTCAGAAAAGATTTTGACCATTTTACTTTATAAAACACACATAACAAAAAAAAGTAGACAAACACACATCTCTCTACCTGAATTTCTTCACAAAATTCAGCCAAAATCCATTTGTGCTTTTCTGAGAGATGAGGCATCTCTTTCTGAAAGGAGTCTGTACTTGCTCTTACAGACTTTGTATAGAGAGGGATGCCCTCCTGTGCATGGCTTCCAGTTTTATCATTACACCAATCTTACTAATAATGCACGCCTTTCAACAAGGACAGACACTAAAACCCAGGGTTTGCCCACTTTCTGTAACATTTGCACTGTACCAGTGTCACGATTGGACTATTCACCTCGCCCTGATAACCAATTATTCCCCCTTCCCAGTGGGGATCTGAGAGAAGTCAGGCTTTTGAAAAGAAAGAGCAGGCAGACAATTCTAGAGGTAGTATTTAGTAGTGGTCAGTCAGAACCACGAAACAATGCAGGTGTCTCTGAAATCCCACTACAAACCTTTTCAAATCCATCTCATTTGATTAGATTCATCAGCTTTGGTTGATAAAACTAATAGAGCAGAAGAAAGATTTCTGGAAGGGTGTTTGACACGGTACCCCATGACATTCTAATGCAATTGGTACTGTACAGAGTCAGTAGAGCGCTAAGCAAATTTAAATGGAAAAATACTCTCAGGTGGGTCAGTCAAAGAAACCATCACAGAATAGATGCACTCGACCATGGGTTTAGCCATAGTGCTTATTAGGTGGCCATTATCATCAGTGGGGTGGAAAGACAGTCATTGGCGATGGGATTTGCATACAAAACCCTGGCAGACAAGTACACGGGGAGGACAACAGTGTCATGTCATATTTAGTCATCTAAACCACTTCAGAAGATAAGTCTATTTGAACATTCCTACCTTTGGTTAATGTAGTTACGGAGGCCAGCTACTCATCAATCAAGGCTCTGGGCTCCTGCTGAGTATCAACCTAACAAAGTTGGCTCACTGGCCTGCAGAGAGAGGCAGCAGCTCCTGACTCAGCTCATGAGCTCAGAGCTCAGGAAGCACTGCGGACCCATCACTTCCGAATCCAGACAACTACTGCTAGAGCCAGGCTGCATCCTGAAGGAACCCTGCAAGAAAAGCAGATTTTCTGTCTTCCTGACTTCCCCCCCCTCAAAAAAACAGCAGCCTTATGCCACATTCAGGTACCATCCTAACTCAAGCACCATTTCTAATACAACATATGTTGATAGCTATTTGAAATCAGCAGTTCAAAGTATTCAAAATATAAAGAAAACTTTTTCCTGTAGTTTCAGCCTTAGGCTTTTGAAGATTTTGTGGATAATTAGCAGTTCACACTATCTCTTCCCATCCAGGACACGACATAAGCCAGCCTGCTTCAAACCTTCAGTATTTCAAAGAAAGCAGTTTTTTTCCCAACCTGATGAAGGTATACTTTTTCCTACATCATATGAAGAGCTATAATCTCACTGTCTTTTAAGTGTTTGTCCTCCTCTTTCAGGGTATCAGAGCTTCAAAGACAGAAAGAAAAAGAAGATCTACAACACTCCTAAATTCTCCTGAGTCTTTGGCATGAGCTTTGCATTTCAAGGTCACTGAAGTGTCTTTGAAACAAGTGGTTTTCCCTGCTGAGATTTAACAATATTGAATATATAAATATATAAAGATTATACAAGTGGAATCAAAAGTTTCAGGCAAGTTTTCATAATACAAGGAGAAACTGAAAAGTTATAGACAATGGACAGAACAGTTAGCTGCTATAAAAAAAATCTTAACATAGAATTTGTTTCTGTCTGAATGTCGGTTGCATTGAATATTTTCTATCCCCAAAGTCCAATAGGGAAAATCGGTCACAACCATCTTTTAAATACACCATGTCTGAAAATATTTTATTTGAGCAATTGCATTTACATGAAAATATTTGATGTACTGTCATAGTCAAAAATATACTGTATAGTCAAAATACTGTATAGTCAAAAATCCTTTTGAATACTACACAACAGGAAAATAATTGTAATAGGATTACTGATAGCTATTGAAAACTAGGAAAACACAAACTTAATTCAACAGGTTAAAATAAAAACTACTGGAACGAAAAAAAAATAGTTCTGAATGGACAATTTGGGCCATATTGAGAAAAAGAAGGGCATATTTGCTCTATTTTCAATGATGCTTAAGGGAAAGACTCAGTTCTTTTCTATCAAACAAAGACAGTCTGTTACACAATTCTAGGAAGTTATAGCCCAATGAAAGCAAACTCCAAATAAGCTATACAGGAAGGTGATTCCCTTCTCACTGGAGTAACATCTTTTAGAGCAAGGGAGGCTTTCTTTGGTTTAAGATAAACTTCAAAGTGACAAACTCCATTACAGTTACCTGTATTCCAGAATAAAAGTCCCTGCAGAGAGTTACAGTGTGAATTTAAGCAGACAGAGCTTGCCCCAATCTGATTTTTCTGAACAAACAGCCCTAAGATGTGGACTCACTGTGATAAGTGTGTATGCAATGCTTGCTGGTACTGAATACATAGAAACACTGTACCCCAACATTTGCCAGCAAGTTTAAATCTAACCAGCTGTATCTACTAATTAATATGCAGAATTTAACACCAATCAGAGTTATTACATGCTCTATTGTTAACAGATTTCATGGAAGTTCTGCAGTCAGTCTTTCTTAACCCCATCTATTTCCAGCAAAGGAGGACAAAAACTTGTCATACAGATTCTCCTCCCTTTCAATGTAAGTAAAATACGGAGAACAGCAGAAGAATTAGATGAAAGCTTAACTCTCTTTTGAGATGGATCAAAAGATACTCATCATATCAAAGGTTAACTTCTGGTTAATATTTGGAAATAATTTAAAAATCAGAAGGAGGATTTTTTTTTTTTCCCAATTAACATTTTGCAATGGCAGAAGTGGGTTTCAGGGAGGTCCAGTATGCATATCCGTTTCACAGGAAAAAGGAATTAAAATTAAGACTCAAACACTTTGCTTCCTCATTTCTTAAGCACGTTTCTAAGTGAATAATAACAATGCTGAATGTTTATGGCTTCTTAATACGCATTCATTATAAATGTTTAGTTAAGTAGCACAGTGTTTCACAGGCCGCAGTTGCAGGGCTGGCAAACAGAAGATCGAACTTGGTTCACTGGCAAAAATACCATTTCACACATTGTCAGCTTGCTGGTTCTATAAAAGCAATCAAGCTGGGCTCTCCTTTGTACACATCACATCAGTCTGTGCAAAGCTAATCAACTGATAATACTAAATGAAGTTTCCCACATGCAAAGAAATACAAATCCAGTTCATTCTTCCAACTGACATCAGCCCTACACACCTATCAAGTCCTAAACAAAAATTAAGATTTTATCCAGTCATTTAAAAAACAAGCCCAGACATTAAGCATCTCAGTGACAAAACCTCCAAATATTTATTTCATAAACACCCACAAAAGATGGCATTATCTGATACCTGCACAACTTTAACAGAGTTATAATTTACACATTCCTAGCAAAGAAGAGGAATTCCTCACAGCTGCTTTTTGGGCACACTGTATCGCTTTGCAGAAGTGGATATATAAACTTTGGTTAGAGAGAGGCCAAATGCAATCTATAACCTTCAACTATCTCTTTCCTATCAGGCACCTCTTCTAGATTCTGAGATAGGACCACAAAGCGTCACGCCGTGACAGTACACAACTGGTGACTGCTAACAGTAACTGGTAAGACAAGGGTTCAATCTCTGCATAAAGGATAAAAAAAAAAAAAAAAAAAGGAGTTCTCTTGACCAGTAAGATGTCTATCTGACTTAAAGTAGGCAGATATTATAAGAATTTGTAAACATTAACAACTTAAGGGTAGACTTATTGCATAACTTTGTAAACATTACAGAGCCCTCAAAATCCTCCACTGAGTATTTGTTACCTGGCAAAGGCTTTTCCCTCATTTACTACTGAAGCTGGTGCAGTGATTTAGAGAGCTGAATGCATGTTGTGCTTTCTTTGGAGTTTGAGCCATTGCCCATACTGCTGCCAGCAAATGCCTAAGCACATACAAGCTACAGCCTGCATAAACCAGATGATCAAGGGTGTTATTTTAACTTAATCTATTGACCCAAAGCGCAACAGGCAAGTTTTAAGATTTTTTTGAATGAACGTGCTGTAAAGGTCAGCGATTATCAGTGCCTGCACATTATTAGTTGCAAAACCATCTGAAAGTATACGTACCCTTCACAACAGAAATAATCATTTCCAGATTACATGTAATGAAACTAACAGATAGCGTTAAAGAAAACACTACAAATTGACTCAAGCTGCAAAGTGACTCAAAGCAAAGAAGGATCAGCAAAAAGCCCTTCACTTCCTGGCTCTCCATCAAATTCTCAGTAAAACCAAACGCCTGTAAAAAATAGCAGATGTCTATCCGAACTTTGTGCAAAGCACTCACTCGACAAGAAGTAGAAAAAACTCTTACGCGAATCAAATGCAGATTGCTAAAACAGACTTTTAATGCCTACTGAGCTAACCATTCACATAGTCAGCAGAACTTCCATTCAGAAGAGAGAATTAATAGTTCTAGTTACCCAAAATAAGCAGGGGGAGAAGGGTGTGCAAAGAAAAAAAGGCATGAATTTCACATATTACCAAACAAACTCAGCCACTTCCTCAAAGAAATCAAGTCGACAGCCTTACTCCCCGGGGCTGGAAAACACACGGGGGAGGCCAAGAAGGTGAGAGCGTTACCTGCCAGCGGCCGTAGCTGAGCAGCAGGAGCGCCAGGGGGATGGCGGTGCCCGACATGGCGTGGGTAGAGGGCATGCTGTACTCGGAGTTGTAGAAGACTTCCAGCTTCACGACGGGCGGGGAGGCAGGCCGCGGCCACCGGATGACATCCTTGGTGCACTGCCCCAGGTACATCACCCACACCCAGATGATGATCAGCCTCCGCCCCAGCCAGGCGTCCAAGTTCCAGATGCAGAAAGGGAAGAAGAGGATGTAGAAGAGCTCGTTACCCAGCTCCGTTCCCAGGCTGAAGAGGTAGTAGAGGAAGCGGCTGCGAGTGGAGAACTCCTGGCTGCCGTCCTCCTCCGTGAGGGAGTTGCGGCGCGGCCTCCTCCTCCACTGCTGCGGGGGGCCCGCCCCGCCGGGCACCGTCCCGTTCCCGGAGGGATGCCCTTGTCCTCCCGCCCGCTCCGCTGCCGG
>VWZK01021376.1:257901-290201 GCA_013396935.1 Baryphthengus martii
TCCCCTCGCCTCCCCAGATCCTGCTCCCCTTTTGCCTCAGCCACCGTGTCTGGCATCAGCACCCCCGAGGCCTGCGCCCGGCTGCCCCCACCCTGTCCTCCGCTGCCCGCATCCACCACAGAAGCCGAAGTCTGGTGGTGTAAACATGAAGGGAAGCATGAGGGGAAAGCTGATTTCAAGCAGAGTGTGAGTGATCTTAGCCCCAGCGGTCAGGCTGGCTAAGCGATGGAGGCGGTGGGTTACCCGCAGGGATCTGGAGCAGAGGGGTGCTCAGGGAGGTTTCTGCTGGGCATGAGGGAAGGGGTCCTGCCCTACCCCATCTGTCCATAGTTGGGAGGAGGTTCCACTCCTTGGTGAGTGTGCGTGGCTTAAAGGTCAGCAGGACCGGAAAATTTGCCATCAGGTACTTTGAAAGTCCCTGATTTCTCGAATTTCCATCCTGAAAACACAATGAGCTGTGGTCAACTGTGCTCTCTGATGCTTTTGCCTATCCACCTGAGACTGATCGATGGCTTGCTAATACTCCACTTTATTTGTACCTTGACGTAAAATTAGGAGGTTAAACAGGTGATAAATGTGCTGTTTTGTGTCATTTTTCAAAAAGGTGAGCAATACGACCCAAATGACTAGTTAGCTTAATAGCTGTCCTAACCAAAATAGAAAATCTAATGTGGAATTCAAATAATAAAGAGTTGAAATGAAAGAATGTAATGCAAAGCTACACAGTGGTTTAGTAAAATAGCAGTTAATACTGTTTTGAGGAGATACTTGACTCAGACTTTGAGCTGCGTGGTATTCTCATTAACATTGGGTGCGTGCAGTGCCGATAAACCATGCAAATGGAATTTACTCCCGGATCTCAAGAAGATGAAGTCTGTAGAAAAGCTTAGTTGAAAGAGATGGTTTCTAAAGAGGTTCCATTAGTAGGTTCTGTGTTGTATGACATTTTTAGCAGTGATCTGGAAGCAGATCTAAACCTTATACTGCAAAAATTCATCTCTAGGGTTAATGGAGTCCTAAGTAATGATGAGGACAGGGCACTGATCTGAACAGTTGGTAGAAGCATCCCGTTCATACTCAGTGAATTTTAATCCAGCCAAATATAAAGCTGTCAAGAACCAAGTCTGGAGGCTCTAATGGCAGAATAGAAGATTGTATCCTGGGAAGGTGATGACTTTATGAAGGATTTAAGGGTCAGGATAAGTAAGCAATCAGATATGGGCTGTCCTGTATTTAGCTAAGACAGAAAAGGATTAATCAATGTATAAATGAAGGAATAAAAACATTTATTTTGCTTCTGATGTCTGACCTCAACAGTGCCATTCGGAGGGTAGTGCATACAGTTTGGTTTTTCAGATTGTGAGAAGCACGTTGGAAAATAAGAGAGCAAAAGAGTAAAGCAAAGTGTTCTCATAGTAGGAGAAAAAGCATTACACTGGGAGGTTTTAAGAGCTCAGCCTGTTAAAAGTGATCTAAAAGAGGATTGGGAGGTGTTTTGATTGTAGTGTATAGGAACATTCCTGGGGGGAAATACAGAATATTAAAGGGCTCTTTAATCTATTGAAGAAACGCATAATAACAAGTAATGGCTGGAGGCAAAAAGCCAGACAGATTCAAAGAGGAAATAAGACGTACATTTTTACATGGTTAACCACCAGAACATATTCCCAAGAGAAGCTGAGGATCTTCCATCGTTTTATATCTTTTGTTGAAGATAAGATATATTTCTGAAAATTATTTTTTAGCTGAGCAGAAGTTATGCTTTGTTTTATTGGATGATTACAGGTTGAAATCTGATGGTCCGTGATACGCATAGTGTCAGGTTAATGTAGTGGGACCATCATGATTTGAGTTTTAAATGCCAGAAGCAGACATTTCGTTAATAGCCATGAGCATTAGAATAATTATTTTTTTTTTGCCTTGAAATACTTATGCCCCATAAAAAAGCTGATCTGAATTAAGATTTTGGCTGCAAAATCTAAGGCAATATCTACAGGGTTTGGCCTTTTGCTCCCTAAATTTACACTCTTGGGATTACTTGGGAATATTTCTCTAAATTTTCATTTCTATTTCCGGAGAAATAGATCTTTACAAGAAAATTTCTTACAAAGTCTGGATAATAACTCTCCAAGAAATATTTCACAACACGACCATCAATAATGTAAAATTGCCTCGAGGCCAAGAGAAACAGAACACATCAAATGAATCCTGATAGATTTCCTATATTGTTTATTATATATTTATATGCTGCATATGTTTGCCTTGTACAATCTTAACCTCACTGGAGCTATTAGCATAACATAAAAAATTATATTCATAATGGAGGAGCTGCTATTACTGAAAGAGGGATGAATGAACTATAAATAAGATTTCAGATCAGCAGTTTGGCAGAGAAACACGATAAAACCACTCCTGAAATGGTACATGATTCATTTTTCAATCTTGAGAAAGGAAGGTGCGCTGTCATTTCTCTGCCTTTGGAGAAATGTGTGATGCTAATCCTGCAAGATCCGTGTGCTTCCTAATTTACATGCTTCCTTTTTTCCTGGCTCTTAAGCAGAAGATGCAAAGATAGGAGCTGAAAAACAAGCTGCTGCCTTCTTTTGTATTTTCCCAGAGTCAAGCCACAATCTCCCCTTAAACTCTGAACAAACTGAAATCTGTTAATTAACTTGGTGATAAATTCTGGAATGAGATCTGAATAATCATACAGGAGAAAAAAAACCACAGGGATTACAAAGGATGAAGTGAGACTTGTCTTTATGTTCTGCACCTGGTAACTTAGGAAAGCAGAAAGTGTTTGTGTGTGTGGCTGAAACTTAGTTACTTTGACTTTAAACTATTAATGTGAAAATTGCATGACATGAACAGTGCAGTCTCTTATAAATGCCCTTTGTGCATTTGAAGTAAATCACCAGTGCGGTGGCTGCTCTCAGAGGAGCGTGGAGCTCACCCTATAACTGAACTTTTCCAGAAGATGTGTTTCCTTGCGCTGTCTGCCTGAGATGCTCCCGGAGCTGTTCGGAACACCTTTCGGCTCCCCACAGAAAGGCTCTCTGAGCCTGACACCCGTAGCACGGGCATTTTCAAGGGTGCCTGGCAAGCCAGCGTGCTCGCAGCCGCGTCCCCGCAGGCTGTGGGGATTTGGCAAGACAACTGTGGGAATCGGTGGTGAATGAGGTGCAGAAAACATCATGCCTACAGCTGCTGCTGTGACCACCCTGCCCAAGTGAGAGGAGCAGAGCCAGGAGCTCCTGTTTGAAGCAGAACATCTTGCTTGGCACCCAAATGGCCAGTGGTTGCTGAGTGTGTGTGAGGCACTGGTTCTGCCTGGTAAAGCTTTAAACAATCGGAGACCAGTTTGTCTGAGTCATCCGCAGCCAGTTGTTTTTCTCTGCCAGTGTAAGTGAAGGAGCAGGTGGCAGGGCATTCCCCAGCATTCTGAGGCTTGTTTTCTGTCCTCATCTGAAATAGCTTGGATCTGGTCATCTCTTTGTGCAAAAGACATCTGTTTGATAGCATTCTGTGAAGAGAATTATTGATGGAGGATGGGGTGGTGGTTGGTTTAACCCATCAGCCAGCTACTGGGAAGAAAATTAACCCTATCCCAGCTGAAACCAGGACAGATGGAAACGACTATCTGTAGAGGTCTGAATGGCTAGTTCCTGTTGAAATAATTATTCTAATGCTGCTAGGGTCTGGTTGATATTATTAATGATGTTAAAGTGCCTAGAGTCAGAGGAAGGCTTCATTTTAGACAATTTTGAATGTAAAATGTTCTAATCGTACCAGGTTTATTATTATTTTATAAAGAAATGGGTGCATTGACTACCTAGATTTGAAAAGGCAAAAGTGTATTTATCATAAGATTTAGTCTTAAAAAATACAGGGGGGAATAAGGAAATACATGTTCTTTCCAAATAATACCTATTACCGGAAGCAAAAAAAACCCCAGAGAGTGCTTTAATTTGTTCTTGATTACGAGCTCTTGCAAGAGCTCAGTGAAGGAGCACCGGGGAAGTGCTGGTGTTAAATTGCAGCAGTGGGAGAAAGAACATCCTGAAAGGTTTTCAGCAAACTTAGGCTGGTCTTGGTCATTGCTGAGTTCTGCAAGGTACTTTCTGATGGGAAGGTCACTGTCAGAGATGGGATCCGTTGGCAGAGCAGCTGAACTGGGACACGAAGGCCCAAATAACATTAACTGAGCAACGGCACCATCAGCAGCAACGGCAGAAAGTACAGGCTTGGGTTAAGTGGTGGGTGTTTTGCTTCAGAGTTGCAGGCCTGGCTTTTCCAGGGAACGGAATCAGGTGGCTCTGGTGAGTCCCTGTTTTAGCACAGGGTGGCACAGCAGCACATGTTCTCATGTCACAAGATGTACTTCTTATTATCCTGCTGCCTCGTTTAGCTGAGGGCCGGGTATGCCCATCATTACGGAATCTGCCCAGCTGCTTGGGCTGGGTTTGGTTTGTTTTTTTCTCCACGTGTCTATGTAGGCACATGATCTTAGAAAGGCAAAGAATTTTAGGGACTAGGGAATCGTATGCAGTTGCAAGGTGTACAGTGTTGTAATTTGTTATAAGAACAAAAAAAGTTGAAAATAAGTAATAAAGGAGACTGCAGTGACAGGGTCTCCTCCATAAGGTCCTCCTAGGAATGCAGTTGTTAGAGTCTTCTCATTCTTCTGTGACCTCAGATCCGTGTGTTTAATCATGGCACATGCCATTTCAAATATAATTCAGAGAAGGTGACATTATTTAAGAAGTGTTTCTATTATGTTAAAAATGAGACTATTCCATTTTAATTCTATGTCCTCAATTATAACATGAGAGTATTTTACAATCTAATGACTGTAACTTACCGTCTAATGATTGGCAACTCCTCACAACATCTCTATGAGGGAGTGGAATGCGTAATTACCACCCCCTGCATTTTTCAACTGGGAAAGAGACAGATTTGGCAACAGTTCCATTATACTTCCATTTCTTCCATTCTCCCAGATTCCTGTAATTATATTTTTTTAATTTTGTATTCTGCTGTCTGTATGGTGAGAAAATGGAGATTTTTTTTTTCCTGTGGTGTCTCCAAGAGATTAGCAAATCCTAAAGCAACATCAAACCTGTGGTCTGTTTGCCTCTTCCTCCCAGGATTTGCAATTGAAGTCAATTAAATTTGAGATTGGGAGGGAAAGGTTGGCTGCTTCGTGGGTGGGTAGGGTTTGTTTGCTCTTTATTTCAGAAACAAGAAATAAAAAAAAAAAAAAAAAAAAAGAGGAGGTTTAGATTCCTGCTTTTTCAAAAGCTTAGGTTAATAATACCTAGTTGTGAATGTGAAACTCTCATTTCTGGAAGGTGTTTCTTCACTCAGGCTACCAGGGATTAAATTGTAGAATTGCTTGTTTTCACTCGGAATAGCTGAGTGTCCCCATGCTCTCCTTTATTAACCACACCGCTGGCCTATGGAAGAGACAAGTTCCTTACCCTGTGCATGTGCCTGTTTGGGTTCCATCACTGCATTATTTCGTAGCTGTGTTTTATTACTGGCATGACAGCAGAGAAGGGATAGAATAAAACAAAACCCTCAAACTTGTGCATAGTGGCTTCATCGGCCTAGAGCCCAGCATCAGGTGGTTGCTTCTTCCACACATCATTTGAACTTTTGTGGCTATTTGCAGCCTTTTTATCGCTGTAATTCCTGCAGATCCCTTAAAGATATTTGTCCTTTAAGAAAGGAGTAAGTTCTTTCACACTGACTTGCATCCACTGCAATCACTGCATATTGGGTCGAACTTTGTGTGCAAGAATGTCTGAAGCCAGCTGTGCTCCAGGGGGAAACAACTGCTGAGAATTCTTGCCAACAAGAAACTACTTGTTGGAGCACGCCGAGAGCAGCAGGGATCCCGGCTCCCGGTTCCCCAGCAGCAGAACCCGCTCGCTGGTGGGACGCTTCATAAAGCATATCCCCAATCCAAGGGTGGGAACAAAACTCTCCACAGGGCATTGCAGAGTTAGGGCGTGCGCAGGACTCCCCTCAGAGGCAGGATGATCGCTTCCCAGGAGTTACACCTTCATGGGAAAAAAAACCAAAGTGTCTCTTCAAGAGGCTGGAGCCATTCTGATCACTCAGACTCATAATGCAACCCAGACTACACTAATGGGAAGAAAATGATGGGAATCAACCTGAATAAGCAGGAGCAGAGAGTTTACCACATGGCATCCTAGGACATGAAAGGGAGGAGAAAGGTAGCATGTTCAGATGCTGCCATTAGGCTCAAAAGTTCATATGCAGGAAACCAGGCAAGGCACATACACGCCAAATAAATCACTAGGTAAGACAAATTTGAGATGATAAGAGAACCAGGATACAAAGTATGAGATACAGAACAGATGGGAACTTGCTTTGACACACACAGGTGCATGTTTTAATCAGTTCTGGGCTTTTTTTTCTTCTAAAATCCCAAATTGCCAGGATTATGAAATGGAACCTATTCATGTTCAAGGGTGTGTCGAGTTATTCAACATTAGAGTGGGAGGAGAGAAAGCTTCCCTAGGGCTCTTTCCAACAAGATTTGTTAATTTTCCATTCCAAGGTGGAAGAGGAGCCACAATTGAGAGAATATGTTCATAATTCATACTAATTATGAATTCTCTTGGGTTTCAGGAGCACCATTTGTAACCATAACTGTTACTACGAGTGAGGTCATCCATATTAGAATAAAGGTCTGATCCAAAGCCAATAAAAATGTGTGTGAGCATGTTAAACACTGTAGTATTTTCATTTTAACTCCTAACCTTCAAACTACAATCTAGAGGCCAAAGTTAAGCCCTTATGCTCCTTCTGCAATTCAATGGAAAAGGCAGATACCTTGACAGAGAGATCAGGAAGTCTACAAGCTGATGAGAGAGCTGTTTGGAGTTAGCTGATAACAAACCACATGTGAGGATGGCTCTGAAACTCCATCCCACACTTCAGGCAGGACTATAAATGAGATACTTGAATTATATGCAATACAGGACCTACTGGTGGTAGTCAGTTATGAATATTTTTATAAATAATTGAGTAGATCTGACTTTTTTACAGGATAGGATGCCCACTTCTGAGTTAAATGCCTAGCAGTCAGAGCTCTGGCCTGGGAAAGACCTTGCTAAGCCCTTTTAACAATGTGAGAGCCAATCTTAACTCCCTCTCACTATGGTCCTCTGTTGTAGGTGAATTGAGAGTATCCACAACATCACCAAGAGCCTTCTCCTTTCAATCTGCTGAAATGCCAGTGAGCCGACTCCCTCAATCTTCCATCTTCAGGATGTTATGTGCTCCCGGTCCTGGGGAGGATCTCAGGGAAAGGCCAGGTATTTGATGATCCTCAGAACAACTTGCTCGCCTTACCGCTGCGCCCTTTCCCAGGTAATGCAACTCGTGCATCCCAGGGCGATTCAGAACCTGCATGACAAGTATTTTGAATGTACTCAGTAGTTCTGCAGGCTCTGGCTCTCAGGGTAGCATCAACATTGCTGCTTTTCGTAATGGGGCAGAAAGTTCTCAGAATTATGTGGGTGTCTGTGATATTTCCTCAAATGTAAATTAACGCTTAAAATACCATCATGAGGTAAGTAATTAAAATTTTAGGGCTGGTGATTTAAAATATATAGGGTGATATGACTTGCCCTCAGACATCCAAGTCCTTAAATAAGTGCCTTGTCACGATGGGTAGGTTCTATAGGATTTACTTTGGTCACTAGAAGTGGGACTCGGATTCATTTGGCCAAGTTCAAGAAAGTTATCTATAAGTCTCTTGCTGTGGCAGCTGTCTGACCCTAAAGGTTTGTAAAAATTCCTACCACCTACTCCTTTGTCCTGGCAGTTTTCCAGGTCACTAAACTGGAGTGCTTATGTCTGCACAGGTAGCAGTGACAGGTAGCGCCAGGCCATGGTTCAGGTAATATGGCAAAGATGTGTCCATAGTCCACCCGAATCCCTGGAGAAGCCTGCTCTGCATTCCTGGAGCCTCGTAACGCCGAGTCTGGCACTGTTCACAGAGAGCCCACAGGCTTCTGTGAAAAGGATGAGGGAAGAGAAGCATCCAAGCTTCCCATAATAGCTTAACAAATGTAGTCAACTAGAGAGTGGGAAATCTAAATTCAGTTTCACCTCGATCTGATGGGATGCAACCCACTTGTGACTCAGAAGGCTGCTGTCGCCACTGGGTTATGGTATAATCCAGGGCATGGCGGCTTCCATCCCTCCTCCTGAATTTAGCCTGCAGGCTGTAAAACGCAGAGGGCTAGAAAGAGATCTAACAAGACAGTTCATGACTTGCACTGTGGTGATGAGAAGGTAGGAGAGGCCCTTAACTGCTGTGGCTGAAAAGGGAGCAGAGGTGCTTGGTTAGGTGATCTGAATCAACAGGTATTGGGAGTTGCAGTACTGGTATTGGAGGTCCCCTAAGTTCTGTCCTTGGAGTTCAGTGGGATTAGTCATGCAGCAAAAGTTAAGCAGCCGTAGGTTTGGAGTCAGCGTATGTAAATGGGAGAGGTTGGCCCTGAACACAGGACTGCTGATGCACAGAGCTGTGGTGCAACTCTCCTTAAAGCCTCACTTCAGGATCCACGAGCTCTGTGTTAATTTGCTTGTATGTCTTCTAATAGCACCCTCGTGATCTGCTGTGACTGCTGTAAAGCAAGCTATAAAATATGATGTATAGTTAAGAGAAGCATTTTTTAAAGAAGTGGCTAATTTTGGAGGCAGCGGGAGACTGCGTATCTTTTTGATCACTGTATTTTAGAAAAAAAAAATGCTGTTTATAACTAAACATGACTGGAGAAACTTGCAATATAAGTTCATCAGTTAAGAGCCTGAGTGTTCTAAGGATTGTTTAGTTTTGCACCTTTATTGTGCTCTAAACTGCATACTGCTGATGAAGGGGCTTTTAAAACCAGCTTAGCCAGACAGCACAGGAAGACAAAACACTATTCCTGAAGGGGCTGGAGTTGTCTCACTCACATCTTAAATTCCACAGTTTTTCTGGCTCATGAGATGTTTTTCTCCGTATTGCTTGTAGGCTGAAAATGCGCTTTCTGTAATGTGGTTTTGCCTTATGACTGTCCTGCTGACTCCCTCTGTATATCTAGCTATAGATGTGTACATTTGCTTGTACACCCTTTTTAATAGGCCTTGTTACCATCAGCTCTATCTGCTTTTTCCCTTGCGTTTGTTTGTCAGCAGTTAACCCATGTGAGGCGTCAGGAGAACTTTTAAAACTCTCTTTGGTTTTGTGTACCCGGAGTGTCTGGCAGAGCTTCTGCTGCCACAATCTCTACAACCACTGCTGCCCTGCTCTTTAATCCTACCAGCACTGGGGGAGCCTTCACACTTCCGGCCGTGTAGTACTATATGGTAGCCCATATTACTGTATTTTACCACATTTTCTCACCTTTTAAGTGCCGGCTGAAGAAAAGCACTTGCAGAGTCCTCCTGATAATGACAGTAACAAAATTGGATTTGTTCCGAGGAAAAGAAAATCCAGGCAGAATCATTCCCTTAGTAGAGTCATTTCTCTGTAGGATGTGGCTTGTAAGTCCTACCTAGGACAGGACTCTTCCTCATATTTCCTAGTGAACTTGGATTTCATTAAGAAACTGGAGACACAAATTCAGAATGACACAGTTGCTTGAGGACATATCCTCAGATGTGTATGAAAATAATTATCCAATATCCTTTACACAACCAAATCATAAACAAAGCCTAACTAAAATGTTAAAGCTTCAAAGATAAAATCACAGATTTCTACATATTATCCAGTATGTAAATAGAGCCTTTTCTCATGTCCTAGAGAAATTTCCAGCTTCTGAGTCCGTGGCTTGCTCTCTGCCATGTCCAAAGGATAATGGAGAGAACAAGACAAACTCAGTATAGCAATGACTTAAGAGCCCTGTTTCAAGTGCAGATTTAATAAGAACACCTTCTCAGCTCAAGAAAATCACCACCCTCCAACAAAACCCTCACTAAAATTGGACCAGGACTTCTATATCCGGAAAGGAATGCTGTCTAGATGGGGCAACAGACTGTTCATCATGCTGCTATTGCTCATCATGTTTAGTGAGATCCTGGAAAATACTACTTCACCCAAGTGGTGGACCCTATTTAAGTAAATGACAACTGCCTGCCAGACTTTTAATGAGGATGTGCTTGTTTTTTCCATATACTTTAACAACCTGGTTTCATTTTTGAAACAAGTGCTTGGAAAAGCCGCATGTCAGCGTCTTAATACGAGCTCAGCATCCGTTGGTGTGCAGTCACACAGCACCTCGAGCTGAGCAGAGCAGCCCTTCTGATAGTGGCTGGGATCAGCTGCAGCCCACCGATGGCTGGGCAAAGCCACAGTGAGGAGGCAGGGCCATGTTCAAGCCAGAAAAGGCAAGTCAAAAGAGGCAAGGACAGGATTAGGCGCAAGGCCAGGCCCAGCCCAGCCTGGAGGAGACTTCTCACAGCTCTTTTCCGTGCACTCTGTCCCAGGTTACAGAGCTGGCCCTGAACAGGGACACCAAACCCCTCAGAGCAGGGGAAAGAGGTTGCACAGTGTGTTGGTGCACAAAGAACCCTGACACTGTGAAAACTAAAATGCAGTTGTATTTGTTAGGGCATGCAAAATAATTGCAGGAAAACTTGAAACCAGCGTCAGTCACAAATCTGAAAGTCGGATCAGATTCTGCGTAAGCCTGTATTAAGTTTTATGATGTCGCTGACCTGAGCCATGTGTTCAATAAATCTGACTTGATTTATACATTATGGCTTAAATAATTTAAAAACTGAAGTTAGAAAAGTTTGTATAAGTAGTCATTTATAGCTTTCTGGTTTCAGCTGCTTTTTTTTTTTTTCACCACATACAGTTGTGAATACAAGTTCTCTTTTCATTCAGAGATTGAGGAAGCCTGTATGCATGAATCTGGGTGGCACTTAAAAAAAAAAAAGCTTTAAAAATGCCACCTTTTACTTTAAGGATTATTTCTTACAAGGCAATCTGTGTAGGTTTTCACTGACTGTCAAATTAAAGCAGCCACACTATGCTTCCAAATGTGTAATTACAAAAAAATACCCCTTTGTAATACCTCACCACGAAATATGTAATTTCTGGTGAAGATACTGACCAGTGCTGTCATTCTGCACGGACTTTATTTTTACGCATTGTGCTCACACAGGGGTAGCACTGAGCGCTGAACATGTCTGAACCTTGGCAAGGTCATGAAATGTTTGAAACCACTTTTGAGAAGCCTGTAAAACTACTCCTAATAAAATTCAGGTGCAACTTCCTTTCAACACTTCTTAGTGCCAAAATACAACTTGTAAAGACAATAACTAGATTGAAATGTAAAGAAATGATTTAGGTCATGGTTGATAGTTGTTTAATCGGCCACCAGGGCTCTCAACTTCAAATAAAGAGGAGCCAGAAGTCTTTCACACCTCTGCAAGCTCTTACATTGTTAACAAGAATAAATCTTATCAAGTCTTTTTCCTCTCTGTGCTTCTGCACCAATAACAGGGGAATAAGGACACTGATTTCCTTTGTAGATCAACAGATGAAAAGTGCCAGGAAAGCTGTTATTAATAACTCCCTGCATTTGTGAGTAATGTCCATGTAGCCTTTCAGATGCAGTAACTTTGGCACCCATGTAGAAAAAAAAATATTACATCGAATCCACTGATGTTTTCTTACCATGAACAATTAAAATATGAGGTATCAATTGCCAGTGCAGTCCTTGAAAAACCAAATTTGATATTTGCAAAAGCTGTTTTCACACTCTTTCCCCGTATGGTCTAACTGCACTCAAAATAAAATAAATGAGAATATAGGATTATAAGAACTTTTGTTTGTTGTGCTGGAAAATTGATGTCAAAGTCCTATACATGTCCTCTAACTATACCAAAACAGTAAAAAACATCACACCACAGCATGCACACAACTATTTCACAAAGGCACTTAAACAAAGAAGATAATCCTGAAGGTGACAAGAGAGAGGCTTTCAAGAGGACTACCTGCTAACAGAAATACAGACCCTACGGAACACATATCCAATCTTCCTATGGCCAAGATCCACAGTCCCTGTAGGGGGATCTCCAAGAGCTGGGAGAAGGGCAGGGCGGTCATGGGCTGTTGCTTTGATATCCCTGTCTGGGATATCTACCTCCTTCACCAGGGCTTGTGCTAATGGAGCCATCCCTCCCAATCCCTCCGTGCAGCCAGACCTGCAGCAGGTCAGGGAACAGCCCTGGAACGGAGCCCCAGCCTGTTTTTTGCTCTCTACTCAGGCTTGTGGGCACAGTGAGTTAAAAGCAGATGATAGAAATTCCTGGAGGGAAGCGTTTAAAAACCGTGCAGGGCTGGGATCAGAGTTTGTTTCCACAACTTCTCTTCAGGCACGTGAATAAAGCTCCACGAGGTGAGAGGGGAAAAGAGAATGTTTCACCTGAAAAGTGTTTTGTATAAAGGGCAGAGCTGACAAGAGAGTGCAAAGTTTGGTTAAAAAAAAGAAAATTATCCCAAAATCACAGGATAAAATTTACAGACTGGGGGCACAAGGAGGGGAAGCTGCAAAATGCTTAGCTAGAAAAAGCTAGGGAAAAGACATGGAACTGCTTTTTAATTACTCTGTCTGGGAAAAGATTATATAGAGATTAAGCGAAGCGCATGTTTGCAGAGATAATAAAGCTTGAGGGACAGCCAAAGGATCAGAGGTCGTCCTGAGCTTTACCAGGCGTCCAGTGCCTTTCAGCTGGTGAAACCACAGCGCAGCACTCGCTGGGAGTGGAATGCTGCCGGCACCGACTGGCAGGGCTTCGTAGTCACACTGTGCAGGTGCTTCGGACTCTGCTGGGCCAAAGCAAAGGCACAGATTATGATGAAAGGACTCGACCGTGACAAATCAAACCTTTTTTTAGGTAGGATTGTTATAATTTAAAGCTCAGCCTAGGCTCGCAACTACAGAATGTACTGGAGGTGGGTCTGGGTATGTCGGTGTGGGACTCAGATGGCACGGAGGGCACTTGCCTGTGCTCCATGCCCCCCGAGTACTGGGTGTCTGCACTGGTGCGGTGCTAAGCCCCAGCAGAAAAGCCCCATGGGAGCAGAGTATATTGACTTTGAATCAGCACCAGGCTGATGTGATAACATGGCTTTTAGTTGGCTGCTCAGACAGAGCTCACGTGGATCTGAGGGGATTATACCATGGACGGTTACACTTTATAAAGGCTGCTTGAAAGGTACTTGTATAATGAAAAAAGCTGTCGTGTATTTTTAATAGCTTTATTTATTCAGCTGTATTACTACCTGTTTTACTGAGTGCCGGTTTGCTCCAATAAATTTAACTATTATCCTCCTCTTCCCTCAGAAATCTACTGTTAGTCCAGAGCCTGGGAAAGCTGTGTATTGAAAACCAGTTGGTGTAAAAAGGCGGCTGCGACAATCAGGGTAGAGACGTGGATTGAAACGGTGCAAATCGACACATGGCAACCAAGAGCGAGTAGCGCCGCATCGACGCAGAGCACCTCCGAGTGCGTTTTTCTCAGCCTCTTGCCGGCCTTTGCTCATTATCTGGAGGTGGGAACCAGGTAATCAAGCCCAAACACGTCTCTCTGTGTTTTCTAAAGCAAGAGCTTTCTCCAGCCTCTTCAACAGCTGACGTTCCTCTTTGCAATCTTACCTGATGTGTGCAAAATTAGTTGTAGGATTAGCCTTCCTAAAATTCATGTGTGAATCCCATGTGCGTCACCATGTTTTGCCTGAAAGAGCTGTTGGTGCAGCTTTTCATACCACTGAAGGGTACCTGTGAGGAGAGAGCTCCATGGCTTATCTCCAGTGAGTATATGGACATTTTTGTAATAGAAAACAAGAGTTAAATACGTGAAAGGAAAAAGTGTCTGAAATGAATGAAAGATGCAAATCCCAAATTTGTCTTCCAAACTTTTAGTATCTCTCAGATCTGTGTCTGCCCGACTCAGCTGTGTTGTGCTTCCAGTAAAATACTTGCTACTCAACATGGCCAAACTTAAAGAAAAAATAAGGGGAGTGAGATGGGGTTCTTTTGGGGTTTTTTTTCCAACACAGCTGTAGATTTGCGACCCTCATCCTTTCCACCATCCTGTTCTATACTCCAGTCAACAAGCCACTTGGGGATTTACTTTTTGAAAAGCATTTGAGACATTGAATCATAGATTCATTTAGATTGGGAAAGACCTTTAAGATCAGAGTCCAGCCATTAACCCAGCGCTGCCAAGTCCACCATTAAACCACATCCCAAAGTACCACATCTACAGGTCTTTTACTTACCTCCAAGGATGGTGACTCAACCACTTTCCTGGGCACCCTGTTCCAATGCTTGGCAACCCTTTTGGTGAAGAAATTGCTCCTAATGTCCAATCTAAAAGTCCCCTGGCACAACTTGAGGCCATTTCCTCTTGTCTTATCATTTGTTACTTGGGAGAAGAGACCGACCTCCACTTTTCCACAACTTCTTTTCAGGTAGTTGTAGAGAGTGAGAATGTTTGAGTGCTACTTGAAAAAGATATTTCCAGTAGCCAGATATTTGTAGCGTTTAGGTGTGAGTAAAGATCTGTGCTTAAAAAGTTTAAGTTAAAAACCAGAGTAAGATACCTGAAAAGGCAAACCTAGATTTACTCTTCCTGAGAACGTGGTGAGCCATTAAATTGCAGACATCCTGTTTCTGCTTTACAAACTGGTTTATTCTGATGAACTACAACAATGACTATCATAAAATTAGATACCTTCACTACTTTGCAGAGTTTCATAGCTGTACAGAAATGTATCTGAGCAGATACCTTATGCTACTCAAAATCTAGCTGGCTGTAACTGACCTGAAACAAAACCTTAGAAGGATAGACAAGGGATTGATAAAGATCTCACTATGAAAGTGTGGGGAATTTGAGAGTTCATCTGATGAAGCGTGTCTTAGTTTTCTTCTCTCTTTCCCCCAGTTCAATGGTTGTATTTACCAGCAGATCCATGGTACTTTTAGGTACTTTGAAGAAAGAGATGCAAACTACTAGGTGGAAAAGCCACCTAGTGGTACAGAGAAATGATGCCAAGCAGGAGCAGGTACTTCTGAATTCCAAAGAAAAGATTGTTCTCATACTGGGCCACCATGCCGTGGCATGTTGTAACAGCTATTTGTTATTATTCACAGGAGTCAGGAATGTGTGTTACACACAAGCAGGAAACCCACAAACATATTAAGTAAATTTTTGAAAGAACAGCTTTATGTTGGATCAGTGCCGGTTTTATGTATGCTGCGTAAATGATAAAATCTCATTTAGAGCTATTTCAGAGAATTAAAAGAGAATGAAGAAGTGTGCCCCATTTTTCTTTCCACCTGTCCAAATAAATGCAGGAGTTACTCTTAAGTCCAGTTGCCCAGAGCCCAGGAAGAGAAGAAAGCCCATAAAGCATCTGTACTGTTTATTTTAATCTTCATTATGTCACAGCTCTAAAGCACAACAACTCCATGTGTTTGCAGAGCTAAGGAAGAGCACTGGTGAGTTGTGACTCCATTCTGGATCACACTGGTTACTTTTTTCAGGATAATTTCTACATCTGTTGAAAAAAAATTGGGAAAGCTGTCCAATCTGGGAAAACAAAAGTTCACCCTTCTGGCAAAAGGCTGCTGGGTGAGGCAGATCAGGACAGCGCATGATAGACGCATGGAAGTCTGCCTCTTAGGAAAGGCTGCGAGGAGCTGGCGAATGATTACAATGGCTCCGTTCCTTTGGGACCCTTCACCTGAGCCCAAGCAGCGGAGAGTTATTGCAGGAATGAAGGCTTATCTGCTGTCGGCACAGCAATGATTAAACCTGAGCCTTTATCTGAGTAGTTGAAATGCGAAGTTACAACCCGTATGCTCAGGCTTGGATTTTATAGTGTCACGGTCTTTGCAGCTTTGTGCTCCAATCGTCGTGTTTTCTCCTTGGCAAATTCATCTGTAAATGCACCGATTGGGGAGTTTTGCAGCCACGGAGGGATTAGCTCATACATGTATAACCCACTTCACAGGCCTTACAGGATTCTTCAGCCCTGCTGGTTGTTAAGCGGGGATGGAAGGAGGGAGAAGGGGACCCCATGCCGGGGGACACAGCTGGGTTATCTATCTGCTAGAAATGGTGGGACTGTGCAAGCAAACACCCCTTACTGCGTCCAGCTCTGAGGATTAAGGAGCCCTGGTCACTGCCCCCCTCTAATGTAGGGAGTCACCACGCAGGAGAGGGGATATGGCAAAGCCCTCAGCTCTGTAAGGGACAGATAGGAATGAAGGGGACTATGAAGATGGAGCCTCTTCAGGCAAATTAGTTTCATCTTCAGAACGAGAGGCTTAACAAGTCAAGCTAGGCAATTAGAGTAATTATCCCCAAAATGTTTAATTACAGATATGCATCTGTACATACACACCAGGCCTGAGATTTACTACACATAGTAAGTGCATAAATGTGCCAATCGGTGCATCAAATAAATCACAGCATTTATGAATGTGCACTGACAGAACTGCGTCTGCTCAGCTGAAGGAGGAGCAAAGATGTGTAGGAAAATATCCATAAGTATCGCCATTGCCTCAGCTGGCATGAAGCTTGGTAGCTGAGGAGTCAGGATGCGGGAGTGGGAAGCAAGGACAACTAACCCAACAACTGCCTTGTGTACACGGAGACCTGCTCCAAGTCACGGGAGGTTGCTCTGAAGACACTAATTTCTTTGTTCTTTCTGAGGCACTTGGCCATTGTCAGCCTTTTCAGCATCCTTGAAGTAGGTGTGGGTGAAGAGAATCTGAAACCAGGGGAGTGGAAACCTGTGGCAAAAAATCAAAGTGACCTGGGAAGGAAATTCTGGAAATGTGTCCCATTTGTAGGACTATGAGGAGCAGCATTCCCAGCTTGTGTGCACAAACATTACACATAACTTGGAGTAAATTAGTCAGCTTTCCAGGTGAAGCTAAGGAGAAACCTGCATCCGTGTGAGAAGGCACCTATGAGCCTTCTAGGACGCTCACATTTGGCTCTCGATGCTCATTAAAGCTAATTAGAATAGGAGGCTAATTTGGGTGATGGGGGTGCATATCAGAGTGCCTGAAAGTGCACTTCAGTGAAGTTTCTTTGCTGCCCTTCCACGGGACGAGTTCTCCAACCATGTACATCAAGTTCTCATCCTCAAATCCCCTCACTGACGTGAGGACTCGGAACTTTCAAACCCTCTCCTGATTATCTGCTCTGCCAACCTGCGTAACAGGCCAGCAAATTTCACATGGTACTTCTGCATTACATCCTCATAACGTCACAAATAAGCCTGTTCAAATCAGTTGGACTAATCCTGGAGTAAAGTGCTGCTTGACAAGGACAGCAAGAGTACAGCATAACCTGTAGGAAATGACTGCTCCGTAATAAAGCACTGCAAGCCTTAACTACGGATGGATTAAAGGAGCCCTCTATCTTAGGAGCTGCACATCTGCCCTTTGCTGTTCAGCTCTGAATAAACAGCTGGGAAATCAACCCTTCTGCTTTCACTGCTTCACTACTTTTTGTGCACTGGCCTGTCCTCTGTGGGCATGTGGTGAGGATGAAAATAAGGTTCTATTGGTAAATAAGTAAAAAGGAGCACTACTGCTTGGTCACCTTGAGTGGGGGGAGGAGGAGATTTCCTAAGTCTTGGCAATGAGTTCGGTTATCTGCACGGGCAGCCCATGTTGTGTGGAGGAAAGGGGAGCCCTGAGTTTGAAAGCTGATTAATGGAAATATTAATGGAAAAGAGAGGTGGGACTGGGAGGCGTTTGGTCTGTATCACTGAAGGCTGCCTGCAAGCTGCTGGGGGCCGTAAGACATGAACTGGCACATATAAGATGTCAGCAGCTTTACCATGGTCGGTACTGAGAGCAGGCAGGGCACAAGGCTGCTGTGCATCGATCTGCTGCTATCCATAGACCCTGAGATGGATACAGGTGTGCCTTGGCTGGGCGTTTGAAAAGAGAAAATACGTAAGTGTATATGGTGAGTCTGAAATATTGATACTCTTCTGGTCAAAGAGGCAGTGCTGGGAATTGGTTTTCAGTCTCTAGGTATGGCATTTGAAGCTGGAAGAGAATGCTACAGGGCAGTCAGATGCAGACGTGATTGCATCGCTATTTCCAGTCCTCTTTGCTCCGAGCAGACACCCCTCGGTTCTGGCAGGGATTACTTTTTGTCCTCTTCCAGCAGCTGCATCTTTGCTTTGTTTGTGAGCAGCTTTGCTGAGTTTCAAGTTAGGATCCCAATAAAGCTTTAACAAAGCACCAAACTGCAAAGGCAAACAAAGGAGAGAAAAGAAGACACCGGAAGGTAATGAGTAAAATCACGTATGATCACAGGAACATGGGACACTGGGAACAGCTTGTGAAGACAAAGCTATCTCGTTTTGTGATTTCCACTCTGATAGCTAAAAGAAGCTATCAGAGTGGAAATCACTTAAGAAAAGTCGTCTTGCTTTCTCGTGTTTCTGTGGGCATCTGTGATACCTGTATGAGGAAGATTCAGGAAACCACATCTAAGTCCTGCCACTCTTGCCAGGTCAGGCAGGGAGCCGTGCAGGGTCTGCAAGCTTTCTGCAGCGGCTGGAAGTGATATTGTGAAACACAAAACCCTTTATCTGAGGTGAAGCTCTATTGTCTATTTAATAGACTCCCAGAGCAGAAAACATGAGTCAAGTGTTTACCCTGAGATTTAGGCTGAACACTACGGTAATCCTGAACAATCCCAGAGTTCTGTGTTAGTGTTGGCTTTTAATGAACAAGCCTAAACTGAGGAATGCTTTAGCTCTCCGTGTAGCTCAACTCATTGTTTAAGGTCTTGATTAATTTTTTTCTATACCAAAAACCAGGGCATGTTTTGTAAATTTTCTTTGCAGCCAGAGGAATCCCTTCTTTTTAATGAATTTCCTTAAGTCACTGAAAGCTCAATGTTCTTTCTTTCATGTTGCCTGTGAATATACCCTATTTGACTACAGGTCTGTTATAATTCAAGACTGAAAAAGAGTTTTCACAGGTTCCCAGAATATGCTCTTTGCGCACTTTGTGGGACCAGGCAGCTCAGCCAGCACTGCCTTGCTGTCCCTCTCCTGGGAGCTCCCTGGAAGCTGCCTTTGCCTCCATGTTTCCTGTAGGAAAGCTGGATCTTGCAGGAAATTTAACTCGCAGTCAAAAGGCTTTTGCCCTGACATGCAGCAGCATTTCTCAGACAGGATGCTTATGGGTAGACCTTATGCACTTTGAGTTGAAAAAGGAAAATAAACTTTAAATGCAGAGCTCTCTCCTGGTTTTTTTCAGCCTTTTCTTGCTGGCTCTGGTGGCCCACTGTGGGCTCTCCCACCTTAGTCTCACACTTGTTTCTAAGCCATGGGAGGTTTATCATTCCCTTCAAGATTTTGCTTCTTATTGGGACTATAAAACCAGCTATTGCCTTTTCAGGTTTCTAGGAAAAATCCTTTTTCATCTTCTCTTCTGATCCAACTGATTGGCAAACTGTCCTTTAAAAGCACAGAGGAGCATGGACTAGAGGCATAAAAATTCCAGTTTCCCAGGTTTTTGTAGCTAACGTCAGATGCGATTGCAGAGGAGCAGTATAGCGTGTGCCTCTATTTGGTGTTCACGTAAGCGTGCAACGTCTGCAGCACAAAATGGGCAAAACAGAGGTAAGCTCGACAGCGAGATCCCTTCCTTCTGCTGCTTTAACCCTTCACGTTTAAGGTTGAAACAGGAAAGTTTGTTTCCATGCTGCTTAAAACTGAAAAACAACAAGGCCGGTCTCAGGGCTTAGCTCTCCCCCAGAAACTCGGGGTCGCATATCATTTACAAACCGTTGGCATAGACTTTCAAACTGTTCGTTGTTGGTGCCTTTCCAACCTTTAGCAACAGTGGTGGTAAATCCTCCTTGGAGAAATCCCTCTGGAAAGCCGGTTGTGTGCTGGCGCGCAGCGCTCACGGCCCTGTCCCCCTCGGCTGGATCCCGCTCTTCCCCACTAGATGTCAGCGGTGTTTCTTCACACCGCTTTGATTAAAAGCATTTAATGAAGGTGCCTCATTTAGGCCTTCAACGAGCTGGTGGAAGACTCTCCTCCCAGCCAGCACCCGGACAAAAGGCTTTCTGGAGGAAATTTTCACCAAAATGGTTTTGACTTCATCAGGAGGATTTGTCACGCCTGTATGTTTTGCCAGGAGCCCGCCTACTACGCCAGCTTTCCAAAAAACCATCAAGATCATTGGAATTGTTTAATTTTATTTACCCTGTTGGAAATAAGGCTGTTTATGATTAAATATGAGCCACAGCAGCCTCAGTTTACTGTAGCTGTAAAGTCAGTGAAGGTTACAGTGCCGATCTCCTGAGAAGATGCTCTGCTCTGGTCTGAGGGTCCAGCAGCCCACGCTGGCACGAGGCAGGGTCCTGGCTTTGGCAAGAGTCTGCTCTGCAAGAGCAGCAGAAGAATTTCTTATTTTCAATTTATTCAGTTGTCTGATTAAGAAAGCTCAAAAAACTCTCTGACAACTGAAAAAGCAGGAAAACTTGTTTTCTTCCTTTTACTTAAGAAAGGAAGACAGCTGAGGATGGCAGCTAGCACTTCTGAAATCTTGAAATCCAGAAAAACAAAATCCAAATCCAATTACAAAAAAACGCTCCTTTATTTAATAAATCCGTTAGTTTTACTTTTTTAAAGTGTAAGTTCTTTGATTTTCCCGTATGTATTCAGGATGGCTATTTTGTACAGTAAAAGTAAATGTTAAAGCACTTGTTTACTCATTTTTAATTGTAACCTAACCTCCACCCCATCTGACCTAAGTGAAGAATGATCTTGTTTAAAAAAAAAAGCATCATTCATCATTTCTGATAGTTTTATTAAAAAGATAATTAGGAATCTGAATAAATGTATATAAGTTACAGTCTCACTTGAATAAGTAAAAGCTACAGGTATCTCCTGGTTTGTCACATCTAATGAATTCTAACAGTTGCCAAAATCAATCTGTCTTCAAAAATTGAAATAACCATGGAGACTCAATGTAAAAAGAAAATAAAAATACCAGCTAGATTTTTAAAATTCAGATTTCCTAATTGTTAAACTCTGTCATTGTTAAATTTCATCTTTTCAATCCATCCTTGCAATATACAGTTAATTGCCTCTTATAAACACAATGCACAGTAGGCAATTACCCTTTTGCAACTACATCTCTGGATTCAGCTTTTTCATTAAATTACAATTATAATGAATCTTCAAAGTTGTCATGAAAATGAAGGTTTAGTAGCACTGAAAATGAAAGTTTAATGGCGTGAACTAAACATCAGCGATGAACAACTTCTCTTTGCGTTGCAACTCTGGCCTTTTACCTCATTTCCATTCACTTTCAGACTTACATGAAGTGTATAAGGAGCACGGAGCCAAATGAGGCAGTGGACTATCATTAAAACAGTATGAAATAATACTTTGAACTTGAGTGAGATTTACATTTTGTTTTAGTCCGTGGTGGCAGTGGAATAACAGCATCTCTGAGTCACACAGAGCTTTCTTGAGGGCCCATCTGGCACTTGCCAATGAGTTTCGTTGCTCTAAGAAGCGCACGCTCTCCCACATCCAGTTCATCTTCACCTGCACTACCAAGAGTTGAGTTTTTAAGCAAAGTAAGAGGTAGTATTTATAGACATACAGCCTGCTCACGCCTGCCTGCCTGCCTGCCTGCCTGCCTGGGGACACCTTGACCTGGCTTTTTGTTCAAAACAAAGCAAGGTGCAGTCACCTTGCTAGGGAAGCTACCGCAGATGCCTGGTGGGACAGGCATCTGGTTGCGAGCACGGGGTTCCACCCACTGGCTGCCTCTGCGGCTCTTGCCGTGGTCCAGCTCTGCCGTGAGGTCATGCTGGAGGAGCAGCTTTAGGGTACGGCTCAGCGAATCCAACTGCCAGCAAATCCAGTTCCCCCGATCCCTCGGTTCGGTGCTCACTGGTACAGTGAGGCAGGGCTCTCAACCAGCCCAGCCAGAGCCTATTTTTAGTTTTTCCAATGAGCTCTTTGGTTGCTTCAGCTCCCTGAAGGGCAAGATCACTGTGTGGTCAGTGAGCACCAGCGCTGCAGTCCTGCCCGGCCCAAATGTGATGGTGAGGGGAACGGGGACTCGATCAGGCACCTTGGGGCCTGTGGGCAGAGAAGTGGGCTCAGCCACATCGCAATATAATACCCTTAAGATTACTCCCTTTGCATTGCATCTAGTGATGTCATGACCGTCGGATGAATTTGTTTAGTGAGCTGGGATCTGATTGATCACAAGCATCCCAGAAAGTACGTCCTTGGAAGAGTAGAATAGAAAGAATAGAAATTGAAAGAATAGAAACTGAAAGAATAGAAATCTAAAGACTAGACTAGACTAGACTAGAATAATATTTTCAGTCGGAAGGGACCTACAGCAATCTTCTAGTCCAACTGCCTGATCACTTCAGGGCTGACCATAAGTTAAAATATGTTGTTAAGGGCATTGTCAAAATGCCTCTTAAACACTGATGGGCTTGGGGCATGAACCACCTCTCTAGGAAGCCTGTGTTTGAGCACTCTCTCTGTAGAGGAAGGCTTCCTAGAGGCTTTCTGTTGGATCTGGTAGTTCAGCTGATTCACCCTGTGGGCCTCTGATCACTAAATCTGGTATAGGATGAAAGGAAAGGACACGGCTGGGGCAGCTCAGGATGGGATCACCCTACTGTGACCGTCCCACATAGATCAGCTTAAACAAAATGCTGGCTCATGCTCACCCAACTGGGCAGAGATGCCAGGAGCTGCAGTCCTTGCCTTGCTTGCTTGCTCCTTGCTTCTCTGATCCATGAGCCATGGATCCCTGCGCTGGCTCCAGCCAGTCAACTGAAAAGCAGCTACCTGCCTTTTTCCAGACCGTTCTGCAGCTGCACTGGCTCATTTAAGCTGGGATTTATGGTTCACAGAAGTGCCAGTCCTGATGAGGAGGAGATGTGAAGATCATCCAGCTGGAGGTGGTGGAGAAGGACAGAAATGCCTCTTGGAGCAGTGGCAAGTTCTTGTGCAAGCCACCCTCCACCCAAGCCCTGGCCCTGCCAGGACTTCATCACTTTTCACACCCACGTGTCACCCCTCTTCAGGCTGCCCCTTCTCATTTGCATGAGCTTGTGCTCTACTGGGGACTCCTCTGCTCCTCTCTTGCTCTGGACACTTACTCGGGACCATTTTGCTCCTTGCCCACCAAACCCTGAAGCGGCTCAATAATCAGTTCAACCAGATTAGGTTCAAACCAGTTCAATTTCCACCTGCCTCCAGCAGGAATGAGATCCTGCACAGGTACCCATAATGACTCCGTTACCTCTGACACCTCCAGGGCTGTGCACAGGCTCCTCATACCCTTTTTCTGCTGGAGGCAGCAAATATGCCTCATTGCCACAGGAGAGTCCTGGATTTTATGCGCTGCAAACCCTAATAATAACAACTCCTGGAAGAACTGCAATCTTCACAGAATTTCTGCCGTGCCTGCAAGGTGCATTCCTTTGACCTTGATTTTTCCAAGGCAAGCACTATATGATATCTGACAATATATTGCACTGGCCTACGGGTCAGTAGATATTCTCCAGAAATGAAAATTCAGAAAAAGCATTTACTTTATTTCTGCAGAACAGGAGTCAGGCATTCACCATATGGCATCCAGGAGATGTCCAGCAGCTTCCTCTGGTGCCCAAAGCTGGGAGGGGCAGCTTGGCTTCCCTCTGCACACCAAGATCCAGTCTCAGCAGTACATGTCTGTGTAAGAAATCTTGGACTTCCCACAGGATGAGCTCATGCCAGGGGCAGTTTAAGGGGTGATAATGAGAGGAGCAACCACAATCAGCAGAGGGGACATGGGGTTATCACCGCCCTGCGAGGCTGAGGGAGCCCAAAGGTGACTGTAGGAGGTGTGATCGGATGTCTCTGAGCGGGGCTCCTCTCCAGGGCTGGCAGCCAGAGCTGGTGAGCTCACCCTGACAGGTTGGCCCTGGGGTACAACCTCCCTGGTGTGGGGATGACAGCTCAGAAGGCCATGGAGGGGTGTAGGGGAAATGGGGGTCGTGGGATCCTGCCTGTGGGGCCCTGTGGAGGCTGGAGTGGGATGACAGCAGCACTGCACTGATCCTGACAATGTAACCCCAGCTTAGTGCTGGTATGGGCTCTTTTTGTTGTCATTTTCCTTCCCTTTCTTTGAGATGTGAGGGTGACTGCCCACAGCTACGTGTTTGGGCTAAACAAAATAACATGTTGGGTTTTTCCCTCTCAAACTGCAAGCAAGGTGTTGCTCTGCAGTCAGCTCTAGGCAGCAGATGATCAAGCAAGCCTGTGACTGGTGCTAACGTGTGGCTGGTGGCTGCCCACATGCGATGGGATGGTGGTTCACGTGCTCTCAGAGAGCAGAAGATCCCCCGGCGCCTGGCACCAGGGCCTTGATGGCCAAAAATAGCTGGGCATGTCACAAGAAGGGTGATATCCCAGGAGGTCTGGGGCCACGCTTCAAGGGACAGTCTCACACACTCAGAAAACACAGCGGCATCTTATTTAGCATACATTGCCCATGGTTTTGAGAAAACTATTTACAACTAAATACCAAATTGTTTGCTCAGAAGACTTGGCTAGAAACTTGCTGTGCCGCTGCACAAGTGTTTGGCAGCTCAAGAGCCTCACAGAGAGTTTAAGGGAGAAGACATGGCCCCTAACATTGCTTTTAAAATAGAGCGGTGTGTCAATGAAGGAGCAATTTAAGGACTCTGGGCGATGCTGGGCAGCGAACATTTCTAAAATCATGGGAGCTGTCCCCACACAAATTGTAAGAGATGACAGTTTACTAAATATATCTGCAATGCCCAAAGAAACAGCGCTAAATAGAAAACAAGGGGTCACTGCAGCCTGTCTTCCATGCGCCACTTTTCCTTCCGACCTGCAAGAGGTTTTCTCTGGGAGGACTGAAAGATGAAGCAGAGAGGTAGAGCGTGTGCGAGCGTCTGCCAGGGAGATGGATTCCCATTTTGGCAAAGGCTACCAGTTGTGCCTTCGAGGGCCAGTACGATACCTTATTATAGTCCCTCCCTGTCCCCTGTGACCAAAACAGTCACAGTTACCCAGAAAGTCTTACACACAACAGCAACTTCATATAGGTAAGGTCTGAATGAGACTTTTAAGCTAGAGACCAGGATAAATTGGAAAATAATAAAGGTAATGAAAAGTTACCTCTTGCCCGGAACTACATTTTAAGTATCGTCTGCTCTTCAGGCTTGTGCATAAATATGCATAAATCTGCATCTTTAATTGAAAGGTGTATTCAGCTCAGCTGTTTTCTTGCTGACAGCTCAGTGGAGTTAGTACACTGTTAATAATCATAACAATTATTTAGTGGTATTTACACAGTGATCCTGCTAAGACAGCTGAGCCATGCCTTAAGATTACAGAAACCTGGAACCAAAATGTATTCCCAGCCCAAGAGCTGAAATCCAATCATAAATGTTACAGTAAAAACTAAACCTTCTGGTCTTTGCACATGTATGTAAATATCAACTTAAGGGAGTCAGGAACGCACATCAAATTGAAGTTTTTAGAAACCATGAATCTAATTGCCTCAGTCCTTCTTGTAAATCTGAGCCAACTGAGTCATCAGTGAAGAAATAATCATTTTAATGGGATTCCTAAATAGCCCCCTGCACAGGTCTTATCCCAAGTGAGAGGAGTAGTAGGGCAGTATTCAGGCAGGCTCATGTTTGCCTGAGCTTTAATCCCCTTGCAGACAAAATCCTGAACTTGAATGCATGGAAAATTGCTGTTGCTAATCTTATTTTGCAGGAAAAATAATAAAGTACTTCAAACAGCATCTGGCAAGGTACAGGCTTTTAGCTTCTGACTTAGAAGAAACCTCGTACGCGTATACAATTCACTGCCTGGTAAAGTTTCTGGGATTATATTTTTCCTTTAAAATGTTGAAGCTGCAATAGCAGCCTGAATTCCCCTTTTCTGGGTTATGTGTCACCGCACAGTGGCAGCAGGGCAGTAGGCATTTCATAGGCCATAAAACCAGAATGGGCTTAATCCTCTTCTCACACTAGATTTACATTTGTGTGACTGTTAGTAAAGTTGGCAGTAAAGATGTTGACAGAGCTGAGGGCTGGCTGGGGCCCAAGGGCACTGTTTTTAAAGGTGGTGATCGGGATTACTAAATCCTGCTTCCAAAGAAGTCTTAGCCCCACTTCCTACCCTTTACAGCTTTTTCTTGTTCTCCACTGAATCATAGTTGAAAATGGGCTGCAGCCACCCAAGCCACGTAGTTGTTGCAGTGGAAGCAGAGGCAAATCCAACTGCTGCTCCTTGAGAGCTTCTCAGAGGTGGTGATGTTGTTTCTGCAGCCCCAGCCCAGATGTGTGTCCAAGAACTATCAAAACCTCCAACCGTGGAGAAAAGGCCTTTTCCTTCCTCCATAGAAAGGAGGTGGCAAGGAAGGGAAAGGCCACCAAGAGACTAAAATAGTTGCTGCTCAAAGTCAAATTATTGCAGGTTTTGTCTGAACCTCTGAGAAAGGGCTTCAGGGCTGAGGAGGCCATCAAATGAAAAATGCATAAGCCTCTGGGTGCCTTCCACTGCCCAGTTTTGCTTTACAAGCACCTGGAGCTTGCAGGTGGCCCATTGGAGCTATTTTGCATGGAAGCTGCTTGCCCAGCCACTGTTAGTTCCTCGTAGGTCCTGCAGGTTCCTGAATCCAGACCTGGCATTTGACCACTATACCAAGTCTCTCCAGCTTCTGCTATAGTCGGCTAAATATGGTGTTCCTCGGCAGGTTTCTCTCACCCGGTTTCTGGACAAGAGAGCCAAACCTGAGATGCCAAACTGCTGATGGGATACAGCGTGCTTGGGAGGCACCAGCCGGCCTTGGAGCATGAGGATAAAGCTGATAGGACCGGTGTGGTCTTGACCACAGGCTCGTTACAGTGCTCTTACAAACACACTACAGCACAAGTGCTGCACCAGTGATAGTCTGAAGATAGAAGAGATAATATTTTTTTATTAGACAGACTAATGTTAATGAAAAAAAGTGAATAAACTTTTAGGTTTAAATAAGGAGATTCTGAGCCCAAAACCTTGCCTGAGTTTACTGATAAGATCAGGTCAAGGTAACATGGACTCCTCAAGATTCATTAAGACCTTGACCCGATCATATCAGTTTAACAGACTCATAAAACACAGTCTCCCAAGCCCAGTAAGCCCATCAGGAATGCAAGGCCTCAAGTGGGATCCAAAAAGGTACTAAAATACCTGAAGCAGGACTTCGACATGTGGGAGGTACCTCAGTAAAAACATGTGATCCAAGAGACTCCACTCAGCCAGCACTGAGGGCTGGGGCTGCTCAGCATTGAATTTTAATTTTCAGGATGGAACCTGAAGTTGCGTATCTTTGCCTAATAAACCCACCTCACCTATAACCGAGGAGCTGGTGCACATTGGCAGGTGTGAAGAGGTAGACTGGAAACCTTTATTCGTGCACTGCTGCCTGCATTCTAAATGGAGCAAAATGAGCCCTGCTCAGTTCAGATCGCAGGTGCCTGTGCTCAGGAGACTAACCTGGGCTGTGCCTCTGTATGAGCCGTGTGCGGTGCCTCCGCTCTGAAAAATACGGGAGTTCACGCTAAACTGCATGTTCAGCATTGGTTTCCTTAAAACAGCAACTCCTTTCAAACGTCTCACCTGTGCAATGCTGTCTAGGGAGATCTAAGTGCACGGTGGCAGGCTCCTGGATGCTGCTATAAGGTTCAGGCACTAATTTATAAATGTAGGTGTTTTCAGTTTGTCCTGTCTTTAGCCAGGAACCACAGTTCACAGGCAAAATCAGGGGAAAAAAAGGAACTGAAAAAAAGATGAGGATATTTACTTTGAGAAGTGTAGGTTTACGAATAATGAACCTATTCCAGGAGACTTCCTACAGATTTGCTGCGACTTCAGTGTTATTAACCTATTTTTCTTTTTTTTGGAGCTGCGCTTCTCTGTCCTTGAATTAGCCTGTGACCTAACAAAGCATTTAAACATGTGCAACTTTAACCATCTAAGTGTTTCCACTGACTTCAGCAGGAACAGTCAGGTATTAGAGGCAGCATCCGTGCCTACGCGGTCTGCAGGGCTGCCGTCTTACACGCTGGGGACAGTGTCATACATAATGTTTAGATTAAATGGGAGGGGAAAAGGGAGCATTTCTAACATGATTACAGTCAGATTTCCTTTCATGTTTTGCAGAGGAAAATCGTATGCAAATGCCGCACGTGCCGACATGGATTCAACCTTTATTTCCTCTTTTTTGATCTCCCTAATTCTGACAAACAAGTCTCCCTCAGGCACTGGGCCATGGGCATTTTTTGAAGGGCACTGTGGATTTAGGCAGACTTCTGTTTGCCTGCTCCTGGCTACACTTTCCCACTCCCAACACTTCCTCCAGTTGTACCTCAGTGGAGACGAGGTGAATCGTGCCTGGGAACTGAGCCAAGGTAAAAATAACTGAGATGGGGAGGCAGCTGGGTTTTTTTTTAAGCAGTCTTCTAGTCTGTTTGACAACAGAAAGGCACAAAGAGCTGCAACAGTACAACAGACGGAGCGTAACCCAACCGCTCCATCAAAGCATTGCCACCAAAAACCACATCTGCAAAACCGCAACCTGATTTCCTCGGCATTGCTGCGCCAGCAGGGTCAAAGGTAGGGGAGTCCAAAGGTGAGTTTCTACTCTCACCCCTCTCTCCCCTGTCCCAATCCTCCTCTCTCCTGCAAGGGATGGGGTGAGGAGAGAGCAGCTGGGCACAGAGGCTGAGGTTTCTGGCATGGTGCTGGTTCCTTGTTCTCTTGCTGTATTGTCTTGTTCCCAGCTCCAGCTTGTGCTGTGCATTCTCGACTCTGGGCTGGATCCTGCTGCCCCCTCAGTCTTGTTGACATACCTCTTTGTGTGTCCATACTGCAATCAAATCCCGGGAGCGATCCAGCTGAAAACAAAGTACTCTTCTTCTGGGCTAATTTTCATCTGGCTCCCAGCTCCAGCGCACACGCCGTGCCGGCACAGCACCGGGGGTTGCACGCAGGGGAAAAGGAGGGTCACCAGGCTAAAGGTTTGCTATGGCAGACTACAGAGCAAACACGACTTGGAGTATTCAAACAAACTTAGTTTACATGGCCATCATTATCCTTCAGAGTTAACACTTTATCCAGCAGACTTGGGGCATTTGATCTCCTTCCATTGCTGGAATCCAGTCATACAAATTCTGTATTATAGAAGGGATGTCCTACCATGAAGCTCACGCCATTTGTCCACGTGGGACCCGCATATCTGAATGCCTTGTACAAGAGACATCCTGTAGGATCCAGCTCTGCGAGCTTGCTGTTCAGGGTAGCGTGGGAAGGTTGGGGCAAGGCACCCTGCTGAACTGACCAGACACTCGTTCAGGAGGCACATGGGAATTGTGAGGACTTCTCATCCCCACCGTGGTTACCTTCACCATTGCCAGGTGTAGTCTGCAGTGCTGCTCTTCAAGTCTCTTCCTCGGTGTCCTGTGCAGCTCGTTGTGGAGACACATCCATGAGTGGTAGGTGAGAGCCTCCTTTTCTCCAGCCTAAACAATTTGCAGCCACTATCTAAATACACCTCCCATCCTTGCATTTAGGAGCAGACATTAGAGAAATACTTCACTATAGTATTTAAGTTCACTCAAAATTGCCCATTGGAAATAAATAATTTTAAAAGCTGCTGGATCTTCCCTCCTCCTCTTTTTTTCTAAAACATAGTCCCTTCCCCTATAAGCAATCATTTTATAGCTAGTATGCGTAACTTTCCTCAGAGCAATAGCAATAGGGTTTTTTCCTCAGACGTCTGACAATCATTACACAAGCCAATTAGAAATACTGTTTTTGTAAATCTCTTCTCATGACCTTGGAAAGAAACTCCAACAGCAGTCTAAACCAGTATTTTTTTCCCATGTATAACAAGTATCTACATTTAATATAGAAGGATTTTCTATTTGCCTTTTCCTAAGCTGCATTCATTTTCACCTTGAAACTATGCTGCAATACAAGCCTGTTCACCTTCCAGAAGAACTGACCCATGGCATTTAGTGCTGCCAGCCTCACCTGCCCAAGCACAGGGCTTTAGCAGTTCCCAGCTGGAATGCTGTGTATAAAAAGAGAGAGGAAAGCTTATTTTCAGAGTGTCAGGCTGTACTGAGTAATCAACAGTTGGAAGATCTGGATGTAAAGTAGGCATATAGGAATTAATTCTACCTTCGTGACCCACATCTTTTTTTTTAATGGTATTACTGTTTAATTGCTCATATTATGCTTGCCCAAAAGCACCATTTAGCGCTAGTAACGCTTAGTGTTGTATGTTCTAAGTGCTTTACAAGCTTGTTATGAAATGCATAATTTAAGTGAAAACAAGCACCTTGGGCTGGGACCTGTGCTTGCGTTTGCAAAGCCTGGCAGGTGCCTGCAGTGCTGTGTACGCTGCGACAAGGAGGTCTGTGACTCACAGCAGGGTTAAGCCAGCAAGAAGGGCATGGAGCTACAATGAGAGTTGGTCTTCCCCAACACAAAACTTGAGGACTCCCTGAGACTTCTTCTGCTGAATCAGATGGCATGTGGAAGAGCCTCAAAGGATCAAGAGGGGAGTTGAAATAACTCTCCAGAGTTGGCTTGGCTTTGATATTGCTGCTTCTTCTCACCTTCCTTAAACACAAGACTGAAATCTGGCAGTCAAAAGCAGTAAATCCGTCAGAAATGCTTGTTTCCCTCCAAGGATAACACAGAAGTTAGGAAACTGCATCATGGCCTGAATGCAACCTTTTGGCTTCAATTGTGTCCGTGGAGTACCAAAGACAACTGTGTCACTCTACAAATATGAATTAATCCTCAATAAAACAAGCAAAAAGTACACAAAGAGCACTCACGGGTCAGTTTGTTGCAAGAACGGCATGAATCAGAGCAGGTGTTTGCCGAGGCAGGGCAGTCAGGTTGTAACCAGCTTTGACTGGTGCTTTTGCAAGACATCACATTCTCAGGCTCCAGCTGAAATAGCACTCAAGAAGGTGCAGGATTCGCTTTTGCATGGAAAAGAAAAATTTCCTTACAGAGAATAAGGGCTCCAAATATGGCAGAATTTCTTTAGACACACCTGTGGGTATAAAGAGAAGCTTGAGCAAGTAGGTACGTTTGGCTTTGTAGCCTTCAAATACAGGATCTACTTTTTAAAGTTGATTGATATTTTATCAGCACAGATTGAGGAGGAAACCAATGTATCGGCACTGGCAGGAATGGCTTTTGGAAAGTTACATTTTTCTTTTGATTGCCAGCTGACCTCTGGGTGTATAAAGCGTATTTTAATCTCAATATTTATATCTTCACACTTTGTGAAGTCTATAGCCAAAAGCTATCCAGTATCAAAATGAATCAATCTAAAAACTTACTTCCTATCTGCTCTCATGAAAAATATCCTTTGAAGTTGTCAAAAAACCCTAATTTGCTCCATATTCACATAACTGGTCTCCATTTACGCTTTCAGAGTTCTGTCTAGGCAAGGGCAGGTGATGCTGTTCGTAGAGCTGAGGAAAGAGCCTGGATCTGGAAGAGAAGGGAACTGCTAAGCAGAAGGTGGTTTGTGCTGGGGATCTGTGTGTGTGAAGGGAGCTGAGCTCTGGGAGGACTACAGAGGCCATGCAGGAACTGGAGAGGTCTCCAATTTTTGCTCAATTCTATTTTTGATGTTCTAAATTTTATTTGAGGATGCTGCAGATTTGAAACAACACAAAAGTATTTTCTTCTGATCACATGTGATCCCAAATCTTCCCAGGTCAGAAAACGGTTCTTATTAACACACAGGTTTTTTTACTTAGTTCCAGGGCAACCCTTTATCCAAAACCCACGGACACACACTGAGCTTGTGGCCTCGCCGGGCTGTTTCCAGGGACTGGGATGAGCAACACTGTCCCGGTTACCGGTAGAACGGAAAACACCGTGAAACCCAAAGCACGAATCCCAAGCCTAGCGAGGACCGGAGTGAGTGCGTGGGGAGCAGGGGACCGTGCTCTCGCTGGGACATCCCATGACGCACGCACCGCCGCAGGTTAGCCTGGGCCGTCCCGGCAGGGACCTGCCGTCCCCGGCTGGGAGGCTGCAAACCTGCCCGTCCCGGCGACCACCACAGGCGCTGGCAGACCCGGCTGCGGGGGTCGGAGGCCGCCACGGGGAGGGCCCTCCC
>VWZK01021376.1:290326-424509 GCA_013396935.1 Baryphthengus martii
GGGAGAAGACACAAGTGCGGGGCAGCGGCGGGAGTTCGCTCGGCTGGAGCGAGGGGAGCGCGGCGGGGCACGGCCGGCGGCGGGAGACGGGCGCTGTGCGAACTCCCGCCTCCGTCAGGCCCTGCCGATGTCCGGCCGGGAGAGTTTCCGCGGTTAGAAGCCGGGATCGGCCCGTTCGGAGGCGGTGGGAAGCGGGCCCGGGGAGGGGGAGCGCGCAGGGGGGTGCCCGCAGGTAGACGGCGCTTCCCTGCAACTCCGCGTCCTGCCTGGCTCCCGGGATTAGCGCTTACAAAGTCAGAAGCTCTTGAGTTGCGTGTTTGGAAGCTGATGGTGCTCAGTTATTCAAAGTTCTCACCAGAGGGAAAAGGAGTAACTACTTTCCTGTGGGGGCCACGGGAGGAACCGGCATTTCTTTGGCGACTCTATTACCAGGGCCAGGTCGCTGCTGCTGTTGCCGCCCTGGAGAAAACCTTGCCTGCTGAGGGCTCGCACTTTCTTTTCTTCCCACTGCACATGGGCTCTTTTCCTCCCCTTGCGTGCCATCCCATACCATCCGCCCTCCCATCTTTCAAGGACTCTTGGCAGTCTCCTGTCTCCTCTTGGAGCTGTTATTATGGATCTGTGTTATTGTGGCCCATGGGATGCGGCACGTGGGGCTCTCGGGCTGGAACTTGGTGCTGACTTTGTGTCTGGTGCATGGATTTAAAGGAAGATTCTCTGTCCTCCTTTCACCTCCATGACTAATGCCGAGCTGAGTCCTCTCCCTGTCCCCCCATAACAGAGTTGTCGTTCTCTGTTTTGCCTGAGAGCTGCCAGAGGAAATTAGGAGGTGGAGCAGGTGCATATTCCTCAAATTACTCAAATGTGCAGAGAAAAAACTCTGAGGACGTTTGTTAGAGAGTTTCTCACAATACTTTAAGTCAATGACCGTGTATTCCTCACGCCTCTGCTTCCCTCTTTCAGGGTGCTTCGTGTCCTGTCTATCCTCTCCCCCTCTTTCCATCATTCCCACATTTTTCTTCCTCTCAGCTTCCAGGGCTATCTCCTGTTACGGGGCAGATGGACAAAGATATAAGTGCCTCATGCAGGATCTTGGTTAGTTACTGCAACTGTTGGCCAAGCTAACAAAACCGTAGTGTGGTGAGCGGATCTGTTTATACCTCTGTTTGAAATACAACACCTGCAGAAGGGACACGTGTGGCCTCTGGTGCCTGGTTGGCCAAGTCATGGGCTTTGGCCACTTCTGGGTGTGTTTATAGCCATGAGAAGGAGCATGGTGGTGACTGTTAATGCTGCCTGCGCGGACAGTATCTGCCAGCCCCCAGGCACGCACGCTGCCACCTCGCACAGAAATCAGGGCAGCCTAAATAATTGATTTCCAAGGCAGAAGGCGGCGTGTCATAGCAGGAGGGAACGGGGTGGTGTGGAGAATGTGTGTGGTGGCAGGAAAGTGGAAGCCCTGGCATCTGCCAGCGGTGGCTGTGGAGATGAGGTGAAGCAGAGAGGGATGACACAGGGGAGTGAGGAGAGGTGATGAAAAATCAGCAGTGACCACAGCGAACATGTTGCCCTGTACTGGCGTGTACCGTGGCAATGGCTGGGCCGTGTGGGTGTCAGATGCTGTACAAACGCGTTTGGAGTTTATGAATTATATTTGTTCTTCATAAAGAAGGGTAGTGAATGATAATTGCTGTTTTACTGTAGTTATCCGTAAAAACCTGTATCAAAGTTCCTTTCTTTAAACAGATCTTTACCAATAACCTCAGGAGACTGTCTTTTACGTGCTGTTGGTATCATACATTATTGAGTGTGATGGTTTAAGAGGGGCAAAGGAACTTTTTTTTCTCCAATAAAATCTGATCAAAAGTTCATTAAAATAAATGAGCACTTTGTTGGTATCATTATACTCGGCCGGTCCCATAGAGTGCTGGCTATTTTTTATTTATTTGACAGGCAAAGATTTTAAGCATAGACACAATGAAGTAATTCAAGAAGCGGCATGCATTGCTGGCTAATGATCTAATAGGTTGAAAATGCGTTATCTCGCTAGTTGTTAATTTAAAGTTTTATGGTATAAGGAAAAGTAACAAAGGAAAAATAAAGTTACTATTTGTTCCTTTGCGGTTTTTAATTGTAAGTTTGATGATGTTTCTTCTGCTAGGTTTTGGGGCAAAGCTGTTTCTTGTTTCAGGAGAGAAATGCTTTGTTTTGGAGGAAAAATGGGCCACAGTTTAGCCCTTCTACTGAGTTCATTATAAGCGTTGTAAAACCCCTTTAGCAGTAATTAATTCCATAAGCGGCGAATTTAGCTCCACTCGATTTCCTGAGCATCTGAATATAGAAATGAATTAAAGAAAAAAAATCCTAAAGAGGACATGAAGAAGCACAGCTTGGAAGATCAGGTATAAAGAGGCTCATTCATTCTGGTTTATCTGTAGTACAGGGATATGCCCTTACTCCATGAATCATCTCCTGACATCTGTTTGCAGCGCTGTTTTCTTAGCAACTGCGTCTCTGTTTTAGATCTGGACTCTCAATGGCCGGGTTTGTCCACAGAGATGTGAAGAGACGATCCAAACTCTTCCTAGTGAAGCTGTGCCTTTCAGCCCATTTACCCAATTTCTTTTCTTCCCCAGGGCACAATAAATACCGGTTTTAAAAGTCTACCAGCTGAGATGCCTTTTCTGTCTCTGTGCAGAGATGCTTATCTGCTGCTTACCACAACTGAAGTGTTTCCCCCACGCGCTCTGGCAGCGTGGGAGAGCACCTATGAGGTTGCAATGGGCTGTGTCGTTTCTCCTGTTGAAGGAACGAGCCGTGTGTGCCACCGTGCTTGCCTTGGCTTTCCCGCAGTTTATTTTGAACTGTCATGGGACTTTTAGATGTGGGAGAGTCCGCGATCTTGGAGGAACGCTGAATTGTAGACAGTGATGGCAAGGTCCCACTCTTAGCAACGTGCCTGTTTGGACAAGTAGTTGGATTAGGAAGTGGGATTATATGTGTAGAGTGTGAAGCACTGCGTGAGTAACGCTTCAGAGCTGGATCCATAAGCTGTGATTAAAGAGAAGGTGACATTTCATACACTTCTCACCTAATCTTTCTTTATCTGAATTTCATCCCTAGCCAGTGTGGGTGCAGGACTCCTGTAAATGAGACAGAGGTGGCCACATAGCCACTAGGAGATCAGGTTGGTCTGATTTTTTGCTGGCTGTGCTCAGGGGCAGGGATTGAGACCTGGCTTGGATCTGGGAGAGCTTTTTACTTCAGCTGGTGTGGCTGAATTGGTCTGGAGCATAAATGTATGTACAAGTGGCATCTCCATGCTGTGTTCACCCTGCTCCCTCCTTTGCAGACCTGCAGCTTCCCCAGGGGGAGCAGGAAGTTACACCTACTGGACTATGAATCAAAAACCACAGTGTATGTTACACCCCAGGGTGTGGATTTGACTGCCTCCCCTTCCAGGCCTGACTTGCATCCTGTGTAATGTGAAGGGTGTCAGCGGCAAGTAGTCACTGTGAAGGATGAACATATTTTCGCTTGGGGTAATGTTCAGAGGGGAAGGGCCGTCAATGTCTGGAGCGTGTCTGTGAAGGGATGGCAGAGTGGAGATGGGAAGGCTCAACAGTGTCTCTGAACACCAGCCAGCTTCCTGCCACCTTCATGGATCGCACACAAGTCCTGGTATTAGTGAGGATACGAAGAAGACAACCTCTATAGATCACTTAAATTGCAATGTTCACAGCAGGAGATAAACAAGCTGCTTCTCTGGAGATGCTAAAAAACCAGGGCAGGGACAGAAGAGGGAGGACTGGGGAAAAAAAACTTTTTACCTCAGCTGTGCCCACAGGAAGGGAGCAGAAAGCTGTGCTGGGGAAAGGGCTGATGCAAAACAGGCTGTTATCTCCTCACAGGAGGGAAAATGGGGCAGAGCTTCAACTCTGGGCTCTGGTCTCTTGTAGGGAGGCATGTTTGCTTTCTAACCTTCCTGCGGCCTGCTGATAACTCCCACACAATGCAACTGCACAGATTGGCTTGAGAGGTTTTTAAGGAATTGCTGACCCTAATACAAGCTGCACTGTTTGTGGCCAGGCATGGGGAAGAAAAGAATGATGTTAGTTACTGGAGCTGTAACACTCAGGCCGCAAGTTCTATCAGAGGAAATGACAATTAAGATGCAAAACAAAGCACTTGTAATTACTTTTCTGGACTTATATGGAGGAGATTGAAATGTGGGGTTTACAGGAAAAAGTTTTTCTTGCTGAATCTTGGCCTGTTGTTTGCCAGGCGTAAGACAAGAAGTTGGTGAACGATGCAGTGGAAGGGCAAGGCAGAGAGGGGAATGCATATGTTGCTGAACGTGCCATGTTGATCTGTGGCAAACGGCCCGGTTTGGTTCAGTTCGCATTAGTGAGACCTATGTTTTGTGTTGGATTCGGTTTTGTTGTTAATAACCGTCTAAATGATGCAGGGAGAGAAATGAAAGCTGCCCCACAAGAAGCATGTCCTGCTTCTTGGAGGCTCTGGTGTAGTGAGCAATGTGGAGCTCTGGCTGTAGGAATAGTTGCTGAAAGTTTCAAGTTGGATGACTAAATGAAACTCTTCCAGTGAAGCCAAGCCCTCTCGGTGAAGGTGGTTGCGTATTATCTAGTTGCAAGATGTTCACAAGGGAGGAAGCACAGAGCTCTTACATCGTTGTGTCTCTTGTGGAGACGCTCTTTCTCACTTAAGTAAAAAGTGAGGGGGGTGCTTCTTTGCTTGCTTCCTTTCCCCCAATTTAAAAAGGGTGAAATTCATCTTGCCAAACTACAACGTAGCTGCATGAGAGCTGATTGTCCAGGCTCCTTTCGTAGTCACTAGAGAGAAGCAAACACTTTGGGGCCATGATTCATCCACACTGCATTGGGCATCTAAAAATACATTGGACAAACTGCCCTAAAAGTGCCTCCATTGTTTCTGCAGAGTTCAAACAATGAATGCACATGGAGCCATCTCTCTTGTAGCTGTTTAATGTCAGGAGAGCTGAATCTCCGCCAAAGTGTCTCACTTCCCAGCAGAGATTCTAGGAGGGCTCCCAGTGTCCCCATTTCTACCAGAGTTGGCATCCGTGTAGGTTACGTGGTGTAAGGTGCTGTGCCTGGAACCAGAGAGCAGACAGCAATGTCTAGTTCAAAGCCTTCCTCTTTCCCCGGTCAAACACTGAGTTCAGAAAAGCTTTGGGCTGGACCCACAGCTCTAGACAATCTGCTATAAATAAGAGGCCAAGGGGGATTTGCAGAGTGGCTTTTCCAAGGTGGCACATGAGGTTAGTGGCAGAGGTGGAAGCGATGTGGATGGCTGCAGGCACCCGGAGGTGTGTGCCTTCCTCTACCCGTGCTCCTCGCAGCTGCCTTGCAATCCTCTGCCCTCCTTGGGGAGAGACTGGCTGCCTGGACAGCACCCGGTAGGTACCCATTTCCTTTTCATGAAAACTTTTTGCAAAATTATGCAGGCTGTTACTCATCCTCCTTTCCTTATCCTTTTTCTTCTAAAAATCCATAGTCCAGGCACATAGTTGGATTCCTGTGTATCCACTGGGCTGGTGTGTAGGATTGTACCTGTGCTCCTGATCTGCAAACCTTGAAGGAGTGACTGTGCTTCACTTCAGGCTTGCGGTGCCCTAAGCTGGCGTGTGTGATTATTCGGTGATGTTCAGATGACGTGCAGAAATTATCTGAACTGAGATATCGAAAACTTACAACGCATCTCTAAATGCAAAGCTCTGGGGGCTTTGGAGCCACACAGGGAGCTGTGACCTGGTCTGCTCTGAAGTGTTGCTGCTGCTCCTGTGGTGTTTGGTGGCCTGGAAAAAAATAATCACAAACTCATCTGCAAAAAGCCTAACTTATCTGCACAGGTAAACCAGGTGTGCTAGGGTTAAAATTTCTGCTCTGTGGAGAGTTAGCTTACATCAGAGAGACTTCTTTTGCTAAATGCGCTGAGTGTCCGGGGGGGAGAATTTGTTGATGAAATTTACTCGTATAACAAAGATAAGAAGCATAGGCAAGTGCAGAGTGTGAAGTAGACGCTGCGCACTTCTGATTTTGAATAAATACCAGAGTGTTCTCCTATCTTTTTTTGATATGTGAGAAAGAATACGACAGCCTTGAAATAGAAAGAATGTATTGTCTGAGACAGGATTCGATTCCTGAAGTTCTACTTAGGGGGTCCGTGGGTGAACTCCAAGAGGTGAAACAAGTTGCAATTTGATTCCAGAGAGAACAGCTGTGGAGAGGAGGGAAAGAGCAAACTATTAAATAGGGGCTTGGAAAAAAGCCAGTCTCCAAAAATAAGCTTTGAAGATCAATTCCAGGTATTTCCTGGTATTGTCATGCTGCTTCATCAACCACTTGGACTGTAACAAGTGGTTTTGCAGTTAGCAGACTGATAGATTTAGGGTTGTTTGTTTTCTTTTTTTTTTTTCTTCTTTTAAAGGAAAAAATGTCTCATAGGTTGTTTTCAGTGTTGTTTCTTACGCAGAACTGGGTGGGATGTTGGTGATGAAATACCCCTGGGATGGAGAAAGCAGAGGTTGTTATTGTAAAAGGGAAGCAAATGCAGAGTCGACCTCATTTTGGAGGAGTGAAAAATCTGAGTTTTCTTCCCATTTATGTTCCCAGGGCACCTCGGCAGTTCCTAAGGAGGAGGAAGCAGATAGTTGTGCGGTGTAGGTGTGAGCAAACAGTGTTCCTGCAGAGCACTTTTGCCTTACTAGTGCTGTAGCTAAACTTGCAATGGCTTTACAGATGTCATTCCTGAGTCAAAGCTTCATCTTTGAAAAGCTTGCAGGTGACGCTGAACGTGTTTTTTCTTGCAAAGATTCTCCAAAAAGCTAGTCCAGAAGTTTACTGTACCAAAAGCCAGTGCGTGGATTGTAAGGAAATTGAAGCATATCCTGTTCCAAGGGCTTGTGTTGGCGGTCACACACCATCTCCTTGCTGGAGTTTCGTTCTGTCTGGTGACTCGGAGAGGCGCGTCTCTGCAAACTGTACAGAAACGTGTCTCCGTGGGCTGGACTTGGCTCGGGCGGCCAGATGTGGCTTGTGGCTTTACCTCACCTGCTTGGCCGTGGCCTTCTGTGGCGGCCTGGCCCGGGAGAGAATGGTACGGCAGCGCTGCTTGCACAACCTGAGTTCTCTCTTGCTTGACTGGACTTGTCTATAAGTAACTCTTGTGTTAGTAATATTGCCGCCTTTCAGCGAGGGAGGTGCGTGGGGCTCATGGGCATTCGTCCTGCTTTCTTTCCATTGTCAGAAATTCTGATTTTGGAGCAAAGCAGCCTGGACTGCTTTGTGGCTCTCACAATGATGATGAGACTCTGTCATCCTGTATGTGCAGAGTGGGAATGCATTAAATAACTATGGCATCCTTTAATCTGGGCTATTTCTGATTTGGAGTCCTTGGCTTTGCCATTGCAGCTGTATGTTTTGAAAATTTTGTATAGCGAGAATAGTTTATTCGAGCAGGTTACTGCTTAGCACTAATTTCTTTCTCTTGGGCTGTCTATATGCAATTTGGCTGTTTGGTCCTCTCAGGCAACAGTACTGGCAAGAATAACAGTGTTTGGCCTGGTTTTTACTGGTCACAAGAAGTTATTCTACAGGCTTGAAACTATGCTATAAATCAGAGATTTAGGTTTGTGGTTTGGTTGTTTTTTTCCCTAAAGCCAGTAATTTTTTGAAAGCAAAGAGACAGACGTTTTATTTGTCTTTAAACAGTAAACAAAAGTGCTTTACTTAGGCGAGCAGTGCAGAGGCTCTGCTGAGTTGCCCGAGGAAAGCACTGGTTCTCTCCCACAGCAGAGGGTCCCACACAGCACGAGAGACACCACCATTGAAAGGCCCTTTTCACGTGTGCAAAACCAGCACGGACGTGCGAATGCGCAGGCTGCCCTTGTGCAGAGGCTGCTTTGCCCACAAACTGGGAAGTACATGGGACAAAAGGTGTAATACCAAACAGACGAAACCCTGACTAGCGCTTTGGGGGGAATTTTCAGCTAGAATAATTATGTGAACGTGAAAAAAATTGCTCTTTGGAGAGGTGGCTGCTCCAGGACAGAGCAGAAGTGTGCTAGGGGAGCAGTGGTAGTTTGCGTTGCCCTAGCCTTGGTTGGACGCACTTGAGAGAGAAGCTGATGAATTCACAGCTGCCAGGGTAGGACCTATCATTTAAATTGTAATTTGCTCTTCAGATTTGGCAGGCTTCATTTGCCATTTGCTTGACAAGTCTCTCTTCCGTGTTTTCCTTCTGCCCATGTAAAACAGCGAGTGCTGCTGGAGAGAGCTACTTGCAGTAGATTCCTTTTCGCTGCTATATATAGTGATCAAAACAAGTTCGTGATCTCTACAGGAACGCTGCCAAAGCAGATAGGTTTAGCATGAGACATGCCCTTTCTGTTTTGGCTCCCAAATACCCACCGCATTTCACTTTCCTCCCTTTTCCTGACACCATCGATGGCTCTGTCTGCGGAGGTCTGCCCTGCAAACATTGCACCACCGCTTCCAGTGATTTTGCTCAGTAGGAACAAGTCCCAGCTTCAGTGAAAATTCCTGCGTTTAGATTACCACTATCTCTACCTTTCCCTTTTCTCAATTTCCTGAAAAATCAGATTACTGCTCTTCAGGAAGATCTTTCTGAACAAGAACAGCCTCGTGATCTAATTGAGAAATGAATTGAAAAAGAAATTTAATTGAGGAACTCCAGGCCTTTTATTGCTTAGACAAGCTTCACTCAACAGAGTAATCGTTTTTTTAACCATCTGACTGTTTCCTTTATTTGGGGAAAAGGGGAATTAGGAAGGCGATGGAAAGGAAACGTTTGTATTTCTTCAAAGGCAGAATATTAGTAGGAGCCTGATTCTTATTCAAATCATGTCATTAATACAAAGCGGGTGTAGTTATTATATGCTATTTTAAATACCTTTCACACCATGTAAAGTGTCTCCAGTGTTAATGGCTGTAAGTCTCTATTAAAACACAAACCAAAGAACTTCAGTTGTAATCCGGGGGAAAGGAAGAAACGTTTGTACCAAAAAAAAAAGAAAAAGAACTTCTTGCAATGTTTCTTGCCTGGTTAAAGTGGGCAGCGTTGTCTAGTTTGTTCTGATCAGGCAGTCCCCTGTGTCAGAGTTAAACTGGCTGTGATTGCAGGCGATTCCCTTCCCCTTTCAATTGTAAAACTGATTCTGGGCCAAGAAGCTCTGAGGGAGGGGGTGCGATGGGCTCTGAGGGAGGGGGTGCGATGGGCTGTGAGGAAGGGTATGATGTGCTGTGTGCAGGCCTTCGCTTTTGTGATGGAACTGCACATCTAAAGGTCAGAGGTCGATCTGTCTGCTGTGGCCAGGCTGCACCCTTGCCCCCTGCCGAAAGGAGGGCAGGCAGAGCGTGGCTCTCCGGTGCCGTGCCTGGCTACCGGCCTCGCCTGGGCTCAGATGGCCGGGGCAAGGGGGTCAGCCAGGACCTGCTTTTGGGTGAAAATGGAGAAGGGCTTGTAGGAGTGAAATGCCAGCTATTGTCATCTCCCCCGCACGCTTTCCTCGTTAACCAAGTGGGTGCTAAGAAGTGGTGTTCATGAGCTGATGTACTTGCCAGGTACAGCGCAAGTCCTGAGCCAGCGTGTTTCCCATGTTGTTTTTACGATAACCCTTCGCTGCAGCCCCGTTATCTGCGGAAAGCGACCTTGGGGCTACGGCAGTGCCAGGCCGCCGGGCGGCAGGGGAGCGTGCGAACCGCTGGCTTTGGAAAAGCTTTTCCATTCTGGCCTTGCAGCAGCACACCGTATAAACGCTGTGGCTTTGTGCACGTAATTGCAGGCTTCCTGGTGTCTCACAGGTAGATTTGGGCGGAGATGTGCTTATGGGCTGTGTGTTTTGGAGATTGAATTGTTCAAACCCTTGACTTCGATGAAGCTATGAAGTCACCGTAGTATTTTTGTCTTCCTCCATAGCAGTGCACCCTGGGGTGGTGGAGGGACATGGCACCAGCCTTCTGAGCCTCCAGGCAGCCATCACTCTTCCTTTTTACATAGCTGTGATTTTGAGTTCTGAGCAGTTCTTGTTCTCATTAACTATGTGGGAAAACTTGGAAATCAGCTGAAAACTGAATGTTTTCTCCACATTTAGTAAGTGTGCTTTGACTCTGCGTTTCCACTTGGGAATAGATCAGTGTGGGATAGGCTCTTATTCTGAGGGCAACCAAATAAATCATGCACTTCTGCGGGTCGGCTTCTGTGAACGTGTGAGCAAGGCTTAGCCCTGTTAAGAAGTGTGTGTGTGTGTGTGTGTTTACAGCAACATGGCGTTAGTGCAGTTTTCAAACTGTGCAATTGTACCAGGATGACTGATTTATTACTATCACCCAAAAAAAAAAAAAAGGTCAAGAAATACACTTTCCTAACCACGTTTTAAAATTGATTAAGGCAATGAGAAGATCCATTGTGCTTCTGTAAGAGGAAGCTTTACTGATGTGTAAATCAAAGACAAACCAGCAACATTTGCTGGCCTTAAAAAGTGGTGTGGCTTTTGTATACTCACATGCTTGTCCTGGCGTGTTTTCAAAATTATAAATAGATCACTGGGAAGTCCCTGGATAACAAAAATGTACTGCTGCTGGTTGTCATAAATAAACTAATAAGAGATGTCTTGGTCTTGCAGCTCTTACTCTTTGGAGGAGTCCTTACTTGTGCATATAGTTTCAGTGTGTCAGCTCTCACGAGGCAGGACTGTTGCTGGAGTGATGGGATGTAGCTTTGTGTCCATCGCTGTATCTCTTGCAAATCTAAGGCTCTCTGAGCATGGTTCTTTCTGAGCAGTTGTCCAGCTTTTTCCAGGCTTTTTCCTTTTTGATTCCTTCCAGCTGCTGATATCTTAGCAAGACCCAAGGCCAGACTTGTTTCAGCATTATCCCAGGCAGTGAAGTCTTTCTAATGCCACATACTTAAATACCACTTATTAAAAGATTGGCTGATACCCATCTGTCTGCTGTAGGGTATTATGTAGGATCAGAAGGCTATAGCCTCTTTTCCCTATCACCTTCAAAGTGATAGAACCCTAATGGAAGCCCTTTCCTTTCTCCAGGAAAGTGCAGAGAATGTGTCATTATTGCTTACTGGATGATTTTTTTTCTGCCAGACAAAAGTTGTCAGCTCCTCAAGTGGGGAAATCAGGGTAGATCTGTTAGTGGTGCTGTCCTGGTTTTTGCTACCTGAGGATCTGGCTTTGAAGGGAAGGGGATACCATTCCAGCTGTGGACATGTATTCAATCTGAGATCACCCACAAGAGCAATGTTGGCTAGCATTTTGAGTGTGGAAGGGATAACTTCTGTCTGGAGTAGGACCTTAAGAAAAGAGAGCCTTTTAGTGCAGAGATCTTGGAAAATGCATGCTTTAAACAGATCTTCCTCCCTGCTCCTGACACTGGGTGGAAAAAACAGTGAAACACTTGTAAATGAAGTGTTGAGGAGAAGCATGGCCACCAAACTTAAGTGCTGGGTGAACTTCTCTGACTTAACAGAGGCATGAGTACATTGAAAGTGAGGAGAAAAGCAAATATTGTAAAAAAAGCAAAAACTCAGACCAGCTTGATGTAAGTGATTTTCTGTGATAATTCTTCAGGTCATATTATCTTGATTTGGATCCCAACAGTTTACCTCCAAGAAGACTGTAACAGACTTAAAGAAAAATATTTTGTCGAAAGAAGGCAGCTCAGCAGTACTTTGCAAGGCTCAAGACTTGCACTTCTGAATGTTCTACTGCTGCTTTCTGAAGGTAGAATAAACTGAGATCTTTGTTACTAACAAAAAAAGAAAAGGGTCTTCAGTTGGTCTGCATTGTTGGGCTCCACTTCCTTTGGACTGGCTCACCAAAGATAAAAATCTGCCGTTTCTGTTCACGATGTTGGCTCAGCTGAACGCATGAGTAATAATCATCTGTTGCTAGGAACAGACTTCAGTTTACATGTAGAGGCCTCTATGGAGGGCAAGTCTTTTGAGTCCCTGAGAGCATCATAAATAATCAGTGGCACTTCAAAGGAGGAAAAGTAAAAACAAGCTGTTGGAGATGCCATGCAAAGATGTCTGCAATTCCTATTGCAACACCACTGGCAAGCATCTAGCCAACATAACTGGGAAAATATGGGGCATGTGGCTACAAAGGCAAAACCGGTGAAGCGGGGATTTGCTCACAGTGGGTTATAATATTCCACTACCTGTAGCTGGGCTTATTTGCAAGGTATTTGCTGCTTTCAGCTTTAAGGAGGGCACACCTGAGCTAATTTCATGCCGTATGATTTTTCAAAATTGGCTGCTGGAGAGGGGTCTGAGGGTACATCTGTGCGGCAGGCTGCCGCACCCTGCAGGGCCATGGGGAGTCAGCTGTAAACTCAGACTGCAAACAGTCTTACCTGAGACAGTATGGAAATTACACCAACCAGTTTACCTTGCTTCCTAATTAGTGTGCACAAATGTTTTGTAGAAGGAACCTTAAATAGTTAGTGAAATGTACATTTTATATTTTACCTGGAGTTACATAGGTTGTTTTGAAAATGGCAGTGGTTTCACTGCAGAGCGGTGTACTGTATAACTGCAATTTTTTCGTGCTTGGAGTAGCTGAAAGACAAGACCTGCAAACCACCCTGATCCAAACCGTGCTGTTAAGGCCATGAAATCCTTGCTATTGAATCCTCCAAATCCATCTAATGCTTTTTTTTGCCCTTTCTTCTGAGACAAGACTGTCCTTATAAAGACCCTGCTTAAGAAGAGCATCACTAAGGTCTCATTGGGACTTAAGCCTCACTGGACACATGGTATTTAAATCAGTGTTGTCAATTCTAGTGATAAAATCTCTGGAACTAGTATTTTCAGCTTAGCTCCTTAAGAATTCTAGTCCACTGCCTGCTCTTAGGTTTCTCTCTGTCAATGTGCCTATGTCTGTGTGATAATCTAGAGGTCCTTTCCTTGACAATTCTGTGGTAATACCCAGTACATTTATTTAATCTACTGGATAATTTCAGCAGAATTTGGGAAATGAAGTGAGATTCCAAGGAATTGAAAATTGAGATTAGGTGATATTACTATGCTGATCTAATTTCCACCGATGTTTTTAGGTGCCCATTGTAGGAACAGCTGAAGAAGGAAGGGAAGAAGTAGTCTACCAGTAACCCACTAGAGGAAAGACTGAGTTTGAGGCTTATGAGAACCCTTATCACAGGAAAAGCTGATGATTGAACTGTTTGGACTGCAGGTTGAGCCCAGGTGGTCAAGAATTTACTCCTTTGGAGAACACCAGTGGAAAGCTTTTCTCTGTTAAGGACATTTGTAATGCACCTTTTTTATGTGACTTCTCCCATGCTGAGAAAAGGTGAGCTCACGCAGCAGCTCTGGTGCAGTTCCCATGAGGCAATGAACAGGAACCAAATCCATTGAAAACAAGGTCCCAGCATTCCTCAGCCTCTCTCTCTGGCTCTGTGATACTTCATAGATTATTTCACAGGTTATCCCCAAGGTGTCAAGCAGATAAGTGCTTTCCTGTATTAATGGCAGACTCTCCAGAAAGCGGGAAAGACAAGGTCATTTTCTTCACCTTTGATTTTATCCCCACTGAAAAGTCATGGTGTCATTTGAAAGCATTTAATTTATTTTCACCATTATGGGTATATATTTCATGGTTGTCGAGCATTTCATGGAAATTAAGGATTTGGGTTAGCTTTGCAGGTTCGTTGTGAAAGAAAATAACCGACTTAAATACAAACTAGAAAAGATGATCTTTCCTGACACCTATGCAAAGCACTACTAAGCAATCTCACCTATATCTTGGTATTTTAGACTCTTCAGAGGTTGATATGATATAGTTATATTTAATACGCTTTACTTGGGTGAAATTGGAGGGAGGAAGGGCAAAGAGACTAGTGTACTGTCCCTGTATAATCCCTTCTCAGACAATCTGTACATTGTACTTTCTAAAGAACACTAATCCTTGCAGGTACGTCCTCCAAGAGTGTGTCTGTGTCTCCCTTTCAAAGCAGCTGGGGAGTCTTCTGTTGGGGCAGGGCAGGAATCAGAGGCAGGGCAAAATGTAGATGGTGAGCAGAGGGTTTCAGGGATGTGAAAGCTTTAGCATAAACTTACCTTGTAGTAGCTGCACAGTTTTCTAACTGGTACTGTGGATTTCAGTGGATTTCTGTGTTTGAAAAAAAAATAATTTAAAAGCCCCATCCTTTTAGGGAGGAGACCATAATTTGACCTTAAAAGAAAATAGGAGCATATGCTTTTTAGAATTTATACATGTTCTATGACCGTGTGCCATAATTTAAGTTAATTAATTAACACATTAAGTAACTTAATTAGAATTAATTAATGCTTTAAAGCTTAACATACTTTCTGCTTTAAAATCCTCAAAGTTTTATTGACTTCAGCTACTTTTCTGCTTAGAGATCTGAACTGATACTGGGGTCCCATCACATGCAGTGCAGCACGAGCACATAGAAGGAGACACTGTCACTGTGTGGTTGTTGTAGCTGGCAAGGGATGGGAGGAACAGTCACAAAAGTGTTGAAAATATGTTCTGTTTTGTTTATGAAACTTCCACTGATGCTGTTCATGGCTCTTGCATATTTTCGTGTTATAAAAATGGGGGATTTTAATGGCAAATCCTGCTCCCCTTCTCTGGACTATGCTCCCAATCACTTTAGCATTGTGCTAAATTTGGTGAATGTGACTTGGCTCTGCCTGTGGCACCATCTCAAATTTGGATGCACTGAAGTCAGGCAGATACGTATGTTTTCCCTGTTTAGGGTTTTTGCGCTGCTTTTTTTCCTTCTAAAGAAAATCCTTAAACAGTGTTTAGTTTAAAAGAAAATGAAAAAAGTTGCAATAAACTTGTATTAGAGAGAAAAAGAGCATACATTGCCACTGATGTTGAGTGCGTGCCCTGGAACCGTGGGACCGTACATATGGACGTAGTTTTTTGGAATGTCTTGCTTGTAGGTTATGGTGATGTGGGAAGGATGGGTGTCTGTGTGTGCTTCTTGTCCTATTTCTCCTTTCTTCACATGGACACCCGATTTGAATTACAACCTTGGGTCCTAATTCGTGCAGGCTTATTGAATTCATCTGTGGATTCATTGTTGCCCAGTATTTACTATTTCCTAAATGTCTTTGAAGGTCTTAGCTGGCCGCTGGAAAATTCAGAGTGGAGGGAATGCCGCTGACTCTCCATCTGTCCTCAGAGCAAAAAGCAATAGCTCTGATGATGTAGTTTGGTTTTTGTTCTTATGTACCCCACCATTTGGGTCTTGCTTCTTAGTAGCCTTCAAGGTGATGATTACAAAATCAAACTCAAGATGTACGGTGATACCTGAAGGATATTAAGGCCACCTGACATTTTGCAGTTTTGGACTTTGGTTTCGTATTGTGTGACCTTGAGAGGAAAAGGAAGGAATTTCCCACGGGAGACTGCATCACCTCAGGCATATAGGCAGAGCTGCTGGGAGAACTGGATTCTTGCTCAGCCCTTGCCCTCTCTCAGTTCCTGTGAGATGTTAGCCCTGGCTCTTAAACCCCAGTTTTTCTCAGTGGTAGCTAACAGTGTGACTATTTTTTGATTGTCTGACTTGAGACTCATACTTCCAGCTTGAGAACAGAGGACTTCTGAGAGCTCTCCAGGGTCGGAATTCCAAGTTTCCTTTTAATGAAGACAACCACTTTATGTTGTCTATTTCTAAACAATTCCAATCTTAAAATCCCACCAAGCCTTTCTGTCAGTTGCCTGTATTGGGAGGCTTTGTTAGTAGCCAGAATTTAGAAATCTTCTGATTTCCGTCCTAACCTCAAGACATGGCTTATTTACATCATCTTCTTGTGCCTGCCAAAGATCAAAGCTTCCTTTTCCTCTTTTTTTTTTTTTTTTGCTTGGCTAAGCAAGTCAAACTCTTGTAAAATATTTTTTCTTTTCCCCTGGTTATCTAGATAGGTCTCATCTTTACCTGCCCTAGCTAGCACTCCGCTGTCTTGAATCTGGCACTTTGAGTTTCAGTGGTAAGTTGTTGGTGACTTGTAGAAATGCTGCATACTCACTGCAGCAGGTGGAATCAGTGCTTTGGATGTTTGAACTAATACCTGTTTCTCTGGAAAACCTGAGTCAAAGCAACTTTTTTTTACCTCTTTACTCTCTCTGTGCCTTTGCTTGTCATCAGTAAAATGATGCTCCATGGTGAGGGTGTGGGGTGTGGACTGGATGATTTTTTAAATGTCCTTCCCAACCCAAATGGTTCTGTGATTCTAAATCTGGGCAGTAACCCCCAGTCTCATGTAGATGTGAACTGATTGATGTTTGTGAAGCGTTCAGATGCCAGGATGATGAGTGCCATAGAAAATCTTGTGAAGGAACTTAATAATCCTGTCATCAGAGCAGCTCTTGGATAAAGCACAAGGACACACATTGTTCAGGATGAGGAAAGCAAAATATTGAATAGCTCCTCATTAAACACGTGTTGTCTTCTCTGTGCAGCGAGGGAGACAGGGGGTGAGGAAAAATAGTGTATAGTAAACAAAGGCTGCCTTGTGATTCATATCTATGAGGGAGTGAATGTAAAAATTTCTGTGACATTCCTTAATGTTGTGTTTCCTTACTCATCTTTTCACACCCTTTATTTTGACTTATACTTGGTGGATGAGTTATTAATATATGATACGTAAATCCTAGTGCTTCTGATTAAAAGATTACAGTTATTTAGGTAACAAAGCTTGTTTAAGGTGAACCCTTATTTAATTTTTAGCTTTAATTCTTTTAGAATTTGTAAGTTCTTGCTAATATGTCGGTATCTCAGTATCCTTAATTTATTTTCTCTGATGGCAAATTGAACACTGTAGCTACTGCAGTAGCAGAAACATTTTTACACTTTTAAGAAAGGTACAGTATATTGTTTACTAAAATTGCATTGGAGGTATTCCTCAGGGAGAGGAAACTGAAGGAGCTGGAAAAAGAAAGTCCTTCAAAGGAGGTTGAGGAGTAACAAAGGTACTGGGCAGAGACAGGAGTTGCGATTATTCTCATATGGTAATTGTTGCTTTTTCATTTCACCTTAATCTTTACAGATGCTGCCTAAATTGTTTCCATTTCACAACAATTATCTGGCCAGGAAGAGAGATTGGAAAAGTACAAAGAGTTTTGAAAAGTGTGTTTTGGCAGCAACATATCTGCAGAAGGCACTGTAAGCCTTTGTCACCCTGACTTTCTCAAAGCAAGCAGCTGTGTTTGAATTTTCCTAAGCCCAGGGCTTTTGATTTCATGGCAAGACACACTGGGATCCATGGCTTGTGGTGAGGTGTACTGCTGGTCCCCATTAGAAGAGAGTCAAGGGACCAAAGCTTGGATCCATGTGGTAGGAGCACTTGCTTTATTCTGTGTAAGCCAAGGAGACAGCCTACCAAGGGAGGAAAAGCTGAAATACAATGCACGTCTCAGCGCCACACACTCGAGCATTACCAATTTTTGTGTAAAACTGTACTGATTTTCTTATTTTGTTCTTTTTTTTTGATAATTTCAGTTTGGAAATTGATTAAAGAATCTCCATAGAATTTAATATGGCATCAAAGCAGTCATCTCCCTCAACAGAGGAGCAGACTTCCTCCGAAATAGATGATCTCCATCTATCGCTGCAAGGTAAGTTACTGTAGTTTTCTGTACCTTTTTCATGTAGATTTTTGGCAAAAATCTGTGACTGAGTACAAGTCGAGGGGGATTCTGAGAGACCTGGTAAAACTAACATTATGATCAGTGTAGTTAGTTCATGTCTGTGCTTCTTTGCAGGTGTTTCTGAGTTTCAGCAGCGAAATGAAAGAGAACAGCTCTCATAGTATTTTCTTGGGATATTTTCAGATCTGTTGCCTTTTTTGGTTCAGATGTGCTCACTGACTCTCATGTTTTGTTACTCAAAATACGTGTTCCTGTAAACTGTTTTCAGGGGAGCCACCAGCACAAAACCACTTCGTTCGTGCCTGTATTTTCAATTTGCTGACAATTAGGTGGTTGCATTAAGCTGTCTTAATGAGGGTATTAACTTTGGTACTATTTTATTTTATTTGTTTTTTCTCTTCTTGCTGCTACATCCCCTGCAAGTGTAGAAAGCTTGTGGCAAAAACAAGTTGAAAATGTTTGTGGCTTCTAAAGAAATTTATTGTAGGTCTTTTGTCCTTACTTGCGTTGAGTTATAACTTGTCAAGGAAGTATTCACTGGCTGATTTTGATCTGTTCCAATTTAATGACGTCTTTCTAGACAGTTAACTGGTAACGAACGCAGCAGAGCTGGCCTCCCAGATAGACTTTCTGGGTTTTCCTTAATCATATGTTGAATTTCCTTCTATAAGAATTTGCTGGGAAGGTTGATATTCTTCTGAACATGTTAATGAAAGAACCTTCATGGAGGCTTTCCAGGAGGCTAGTCCGGGCAGCAGGACTAGCAATGCTGGAAAGCCCATCTCTGATGTGTTTAGAGCCTAGTTATGGATGGGCTAAGTCATGTTTCCACAGAGCTATTTCATCTTAGCTCACTTGCTATGAAATTACTATGGTGCTTCATTGAGAGAAAATATGTTTAAAACAGGTGGTGCAAAAGAACGTTCTGCCAAGTCACTTTTAGGATCCATATTTGCACTGATGCTGTCGTTGAAGGCGTGTGTTTTGATGAGTGAGTGTTAACAGTGGTCTAAAGCCAAACCTCTTTAATGGTGAATTTTCTTCCCTTTTGCTTTGGTGTTACATTTTCAGGAGAGCAAGCAGATCTTCCCAGCAGACCCAAGCTAGTCTGGCTGTCACACCAAGCGCAGCTTGTCAGACACACATTTGTTGTGCCAGTCAAACGCAGCCTTCAGTAGAAAGAGCGAGGTGGCAGTTGTTATGAAACCGATTTGGAAAACACTATCTAGCTTTAAGGCAGAGGGTGCTGGATTAAAGTTACATGCAAGTTTAGGATAGGGTTTTATTTTGAAATAATATTCATGCTGTTTTCTGAAAAGTCCGATTGAAGTTTTTGTCGATAAATGATAGGGTGTTTTCATCAATATCTTGATGAAAGAACCGTGCTTATTAAAATTGAAATTAAATTGTATTTCTTTGCTGTAATAATTTGAGCTCCTAGACTGGGCTGAAATTACCCCACTGTAAACCTGAGCCCAAGCTGAATGTGCCTGACTGCTGTAAAACATCCCAAGACTTCCTTAGAAGCGTCTTTAGGCAATTTTTGTTATGATTAAAGATGCAACAAATGGTACAGACACGTCCTGCGTATTGGAGCTGTGACTGCAGCATCTGCTCGGGGTCAGACAAGCAAGTGGTGCCAGAGCTATGATGAAGCACTGAAGACGCATTCCCTGATATGATCTATAGAAACCATTAGTAAATCTACCTGCAGATCTGTGCTAGTAAAGGTGAAATAAGAATAATAGGATTACTCAAGGAAAAAATATATTTTTTATTAAATAATAGGAATAATGGGATGAGATTTGCAAAGCAGCCAGGGACTTTAGTTCCTTTAAATATTCATGTTCACCTGCAGAAGAAATCTCAGATTCAAGGAATGGCTGCTTAAAACTATTAGAAGAGCAGCTTACTTTTTGGGTGACTAAAGATGGATGTGAAACTGGTTGTGATCTGCTTTTCAAATTCTTAAGGTATAGCTTCAAAGAATATATACAGTCTTGTATAATCCACAGCGTAAGAGGAGATACACATAAATAGTTGGTACAGTAGAGAAGTAGGAGTGAAATCTAGTCTGGATTGCTCATATTTTATTCTGCGTTTATTTCTTTGTGATCCAATCTTCCATTTTTCCTGAGATACATCCAGTGGTGATAGAGCACTTGCCTAGTGTAGTTAATTAAGACAAGATCAATTTAATATGCCAACTGGTTTGGTCATATATAATTTTGTGGAGTTATATGCCTAAAAAATGTAACTATGTGTACTACGTAACTACTATGTGTAAAACCCAACACTGATTTTTATGTATATTTGACTGTGATTTAAGGCAAAATTTTCCGTGAGGAGGAGAATACTTCTGGGAAAAAGTAGTAAAGAAGGGAAGAACCTCCTCCTTAAAATAATTAGTGAAGAGGTTGCTGCTTAGTAGCTCTAATTATTATATAAATCCTATTAAATTAATACCAGTGGCTTAACACTGTAAAAACCTGCTTTAGCGGAATTTCTGTTTAGTGGATTTTAGTTAGAAGAGTGTTCAAGGATGAACAGTCATTTTCCTTAACAGTGTTCAGCCTGGAAGATGCAGCTGCTGGAAAATAGGTACAAATGTAACTTTTAGTGTGTCTTTCTTTTCAGTTAAGTATTTTAAGGACATTTCATGAAGCTTGAAAAACAAGAATAGGTAAAGAAATGAAAGCATCTACTGTTCCCATCTCTGGACATGTTCCAATGATGAAGCTGGTTGCAAAATCATGAGGCTGAAGTAAAAAGCTGTGAGAATGTAAACCCTTACATATGTATCTTTTCAGATTTATATATTGCTCTTCAACTTTTCCAGTTTTCAAGCTGATCTCCACAAATAAGAGAGTAATAGTTACTTCCCTCCCTCCCTCCCTGCCAAGAAAATTGAAATGGCTATGAAATTGCATGATGTCAGAACTTGGGCTCATTCTTGTATGTTCTTTTTTTCCTTCTCTCTGTCCTAGATGTTATAATAAAATTAAATCACAGTAAGCTCAACATCTGTGCCCTTTCCTCCAGCACCTCTCTGCTTTCTCATGTAGTGCAAATTCACAGCAACTGCAAAGCTGGTTTGTGTCCTTGAACAGCCACCTGAAGTGCAGGTGAAAAGCCTGGAGCCGGACCTATTCCAGATATATCCCATGGGGAAGCATTTAAGGGAAAAGTTTTGGTTTGGTTTAAGGCAAACATTTTGGTGAACAGAGGATGCTTGCCAGGGAGATGCTCTATTGTGGTGCGTGGACCGTCTTTGAAACCTGAAGTCACTTTTGCTGCTGCTTTGAAGGGAGCAGGCAGGAGCCTGGGCTTGGCTGGCAATGAGCGTGGGTGGAATAACACGGGAGCCCTATCCTGTGTCTCCTCTCCCATAGCCTCCCTCCCAGCACTGTGGTGTGGGCTGGCTCCACAGAGGGCTCCAGCCTGGCGCTCGGCTTTCTGTCAATGGAAGAGGCGCAGTCAGGGTCCAAAATTGTTTTCATCTGCCTGCAGTGAGGAGTCGTGTCCCCTCCTTTGGTAAAAGAAGGGCTTCACAGCAATGTTTTGGGAGCTGTTGGAGGGAGGTATGGCTACTCTTTGCTGGTGAGCAGGAGTGCGGGATTGCAGCGAGGGAATGTGCAGCCACTTGCGGATGGGTGGCTATAGCAGAAATTAAATAGGGTTTATGACAGTCTGGAGCGGGAATATTTTTGGCTTTCGGGATGTAAATCTGTTCGTTTGTGGGAGAATCCAACCTTCATTTTCCCACCCATACACAAATCCTTCCACTCTTTTTCCCTAGGACAGCAAACAGACCCTGTGAGTGGCATTTCCCACCAAGCCTGTGCAGAACTCTGTTTTCCCTTTTCTTTCCATGCTTGCTGAGCTAATTCAGACACAAAAGAGTGTGTCTTAGCTCTTGGAGTTTGGGGCATGTACTTACTCTTCCACTGTTTAATTAACTACAGGGGTCCTAATTTTTGGCTCTGCTTATTAATGCTTGTGTGTGTTACTGTTTATTTCTGTAACCCAAAGGATGATAACATAAGGACGTGGCTTCTAAAACTGGTTTTGAAGAGTGTTTAATGATATAAATGAATTATGTTATTTTCATATAGTTATGTCTAATTCTTTATGAATGATTTCTCTTCAACTGAAGTTGAAAATCTGGTGATACATACAGATAGATTTTGTTGTGCAGCTTGTAGTAGATTGCCTTCGTCTCTGAGCAAGGGAGAATATCTCTTGGAGACTTGCTTAATTCATCCAGAGATCAGATAACTACTAATTTTTAAGCAGCATTATTTTATTCTAGCTATATGTTCATCTGTTGGGATCAGTATATTATTACAACTGTACTTTTTTTTCACAATGATGAAAAACTCCATTAAATGTTTATTATAATTTTTCAGGAGTGACTTTTACAAAATGAAAAGCTCCTGTAGGAGCTGCGTTGGAATTCATGCCGTGTTTATGCTGCCAGCAGCCTGGGTGAGGAGCTGGTCTGCAGTTCCCCTCACTGTGTGGCTTCATGGCATGTGACGGAGCTGATGGCATCGGAGAAGCAACCGACGCATGAGATTGCCTAAAAAAAAAAAAAATCAGTCATGGGTATTTTTGGCTGTTTCACATTCCTAGTGGAAAAAAATAGCTCGTAGAGTTGTACAAATGTGTCCCCTGCTGGATATATTTCCATTTGCTGAAGGCACGAGCAAGTGCACGACTGGTTGAAAGCTGGTGTTAAAATGCCTTAAGGAGTGGATGGCTTCTGAGGCACCTGTATAGGGCACTGAAGGCCACTTATGTTCAAATCCCTGCCTCCCTGTGGATTTTCTTTAAAATGTTAGAAAAGCCCCTATCTTTAAAAGTATGTTGGTACCTAAATGATGTGACTCAGTCCCTCTAGGCATTTAACTTCCAACCTCCATCTATGCCCCCCAAGTGCTCCGGTGCCTCACTTCACTGGCTGTTGTGCCAGTAAAGAGAGTGGTGATTCAGGGCAGAGCTGCTCCAGGATCCTGGCAATGAGAGGAGCAAAAGGGGTTAAGAAAGCCAGGGGGGTGAAACTCAGTGTGAACAGACTTCCTGAGTTAGCAGCGCTCTAGGTAAATTGGATAATTTACTTTCAAAAAGAAAAAGGGGTTGAAAGGAATAGTGTAGAAAGGAAAGTTCCCACTTGCTGCACAGACGTGGTGGTAGTTAATTAGTTAAAAATTAAATATTGTATGAATATTAAAAGACTCATTCCTGTAGAAATATTTTCATCACCATCATTGGGCTTTGGGTAAACTTCTTAAGCTTCACGGAAAATACTGTGTTTGTTTTCAATTGCTTAACACCACGTTGCTGAACATAAATGCTGGAAATAACTCTTTTGCCTGCTTTCCTGTCTGCAGAAAATGAAATTACTACTGGGTGGAAGGGAAAGGACTGTATAAAGAGCTCAGGAGTGAATTGCTCACCCTATCCTTGGGTTGGCAAGTGCTTAACAGTTTTGATATAACAGTTCTGATAGTTCAAAAAGAAAAATAGATATATGCTGTAAATGGCTTAGTTCGTATCAGCAGTGCTGTCTGGAAGGAGCTCTCCAAGTTATCCCTGCTGACCACACTTTGGTTCATTTTTCTGAGCCATCGGAGACTGTGGAAATGGTTACTTTGGATAAAACTGAAATAAATGCTCTAGCAAGGTGCCCTCTCTGTCTGTGGGCATTCAGGCTAGAGCTAGTCCAACACAACCCTTCTTCCCTACCCATGATGGGTACGCTACATTCTGAACACTGGCTCTTCTGATCTGCTGGCCTGTTCCTGTTGAGCTCCACTGCTTGCTACTGTAGATGTAGCCTTAGCTGACCTGAATGGTGAAAGGAAGATTTAAAAATATCGTACACAAGAGGTAGTTCTATGTGGTGAAACAGAGGTGGGAAGATGACAGACAGGCTTGTGCTCATGAATTTCAAGTAATTGCTTAAAATTTAATTATTTTTTTTTAAAAAGAAAAAGCAACATGGCTGTAAATGGTTTACTAGCAGTGATGCATTCATTAGTCCTTGTGATAGAAAAAATCTTCGCTCTTTAGTGATGTTGTTTGATGAGTGTGGACAGACGGGGTACATCTGCCCTGCTGCAGTTTGCTTTTCCTATCTCCCTGCCAAGAGAGGGGATGGTGCTTTTCTGTGAGCAGCCGACTCCAGCCTTAGGAAGGGAAGCACGAAAGGCAACAGAAGAGAGGAGATTAATTTTAAGTCTGGCTTTTCTGTTTCACTGTTAAACAAAGGCTGAGAGTAAAACCATGGCTGGCACTGCTCCTGCCTTCCCCTTCTCTTCCTCCTGAGAGAGTTCAGCACCACCATGGTCTCCACTGTGTCCCCATGCTCCAGCCCTTAATGATTATTTTGGTTTGTAGCACTTGTTGATAGCTCATTACCGGATAAAACAGTCATTGTTCAGCAGTGTGTATTGATTTTCAGCTAGCCTACGTGACATGCTGCCTCTATGTGCTATTCCTCCCAAAAGAGTTGTTCTGAAGATCAGCTTTAGAACACAGACTGAAGTGTGATAGATTTTGGGTGTTTTCAGATTAGCAGGTTCTTATTTTTTTCTCTCAGATCCACTTCTTGGCTCAGGGAGTTTTGGCCCAAAGTTAAGAAAATTATCTTTTTTTTGATAGCTTTTTTATTCTGGGTCAGTGACATTTTGAAAACTAGGGCAAGGGAAAACCAAGGTCACTTAGAGTCCTATAAAAAGGCCTAACAAAGAATCCATTCATCTTCATCAAAATAAAAATCCGTATTAATTAACCATGTGGTAGAGATAAGAATTTGAGAGCTTGATTAAATCGTTAGCACCTCTGAGCAGTAAAGTGGGAGAGGAGCTGGGAGGCAAAACACATTTGGCCTGAAAATGGAAACACAGCTGCCTGCCCCAGTGCCAGAAGCACATCTGTGCTGAGCTGAGTGTTGTGTGGCCTGGATGGAAGCAGGGTGACTGCACTACAGTCTGGAAAGATATTGGCAGGCAAGGAGTTTCGTCATTGATTCATAATGAGATGATTTATTTTTTTTTTAAATTATTATTTATTTGGGTAGGAAAATAAGCCACATTGCAGCTCAGGCTTCTTGGAAGGCAGCCCAGTGGGTTGCACTAGGCAGCGACGGTAGCTTGGGGAGGGTATAAGTTGTGCTTAGGTGTGTGCAGTGAAACAACCACCCTGTACTTTCGCTAGGTGAGACAATTGCCTGAGAGCTGCCCATGGGAATCAACACTTGCGGTATCGGGCTCACGTTGTATAACGCTTCTGCACATTGATATGGAGAGATTCAGCCAGAACAAGGCCAAATATCCTCATCCTGATGATCTTTCAGTAACTAACCTCAAAAGCAAGTTCTCCAAATGAGTAGTAGTAATGTGTGTTTGACGAGAGTTACAGCTGGAAGAGTCACTGGCGTCAGGCAGCATAGTTAATATTTGTTTTCTGTCCCTTTTCAAGGGCCAGCAATACCAGCCTTGCCTGCCTGATAAAATTCAGCACAGCTACTCAGGAATCTCTCGTTAGGTAATTGGAATGGCTCCCACATGGGTATTCAAGCAAAGGGTGTGGTTGGGTCCTGTGCTAACATGAAGCCAATATCTCTGTGCTATTTATGTCCTCCCTATAAGCACTGTGATGTTGATTGGTCTGTGTGGCATGTTTGCAATTACTTTCTGTTTTCCAAAGAAGACAGGATTTTGAGATTGCATTTTTGTCCAGGTCTTTTAAGACTGCCCTTTTCTTACTGTTCATCATGATCTCTGTGATACTTAAAAAGAAGTATAAAACAATCCAGCAAGCAGGGAAAATGGACTGTTTTATGCTCTGACAAGATCATAGTATTGCAGGTTTAGAGGAGGACTGTTGAAAGATGTGTTAGCTACAGGATGCAAAACAGCCCTCAAATGCACGTAATGCATGAATGTTTTTCACACCACTCGCCTGTCCTGTGAAGCAGAAGGAGGTGGGTCGGATGGTGGGGTTAGGAGCAGGAGGCTGTGTTGTCCTTGAGTGACTTGCTCCACTATGTGAGCTGATGAAGCTCTGTGCAGCAAGCCTTTCAGATCATCTTGGATGATGAAAAGCCACCCAGTACTGGGATTGGTGTTTGCCAGTTTCCCGGAGAGTAATAAAGCGTGGGACATTTTCCTCTGAGTGGAGTTTTCTTTTTCATGGGCAGAGCAATCAGGATCTGTTTTCTTCCCTCCCCCCTCCAAGGGCTTGATATTTTTAGTGTCTTTCATCCTGGCCAGCCTGCTCATGACGGGGCTGGCGTCTGACGCAGCCCTCAGAGGAGTGGGCTGGGAGAGCTGCGCAGCCGGCGCAGGCCGAAGATGGTGGTTTGGGTGACCAGAATGTCAACTTGCCAAACCATATAATCTTGCCCTCCCTCAATTGTCTGTTTGACCTGCTTTGTAATATCTGGGCTATTAAAAAATGTTGCAGCCTTTTGGGTTTTTAGTCAAGCAGGGAAGAAGGAGGGAATGCCCTCCCTTCTGCAGCTTCAGACAGGCCCGTTGTGGGGATGATACTTTTCTTTCGCCTGTTTTTTTAGGAAGCCAACCCCAACACTTGCAGTCAAAGCTGATATGGAAAGGGAGAGAAAAAGGAGTTTGTGTTTATGGCTGCTTCCACAAGCTGATGGGGTGGCTGCTGGCGGCAGCACCTGTGCACTGGCAAGGCCTGAAAGGCCACGATCTCAGAGGCAAACACCTCCTGCTGTTATCTCAGACCCATATACAGACCTTCAGCAGGGATGTATGGTTTTGGTGGTCGTGTGTCTTGCAAATGGGGTGAATTTTTGGGAGGGAGCGTGGGCCAGGGAGTCGTGTGATCGTCTGGCCATGACCAAGGATGGGACTGGGGAGGTGATCTGGTCTGCCTCTGCTGCTCAGGCTCTGCTTCACCTCTTGGGGGAACTAGGCTGTTCTTAATCTCTGCCACCCACAAGCTGTGGAGAAAGGCTTTCCCCTCTCTCGAACTCTACTCTGGTGCAAGAAAAAAGTACAATTCCCTGTGTATATTCCCCAATAACAAACGAATTGATCTCCCCAGCCCTTCAGTTAATAAAGACATCCCACTGTGTGGCTCTATCTACAGATTTGCATTTAGCACCTAACCCCAGCCTCCATCCTGGTCTCATCACTCAACTTCATGCATGGCCTTTTCTGAATTTCAAGGTTGATCTTGTGCTTGTGATGGCCCTGAGTCTTTCGAGGAACATTTAGGAATGGATGGCCTTATTTTAGACGTATTATGCAGTACAAAGATGTGTTCACACTGCTATTTGCATTTGCTGAACTTTAGAGAAAATCTTTATTAATTACTCTTTGCTTCATCCAGTAGAATTGTGCTTGGTGGTTGTAGAGGTCACTGCAAGCAAGAAAATATCAACTCTAAAATAAGAGTTGAGAAAAACTAATATTAAATAGTAACTTAATATGTGGAAGAATGGACCTTAGGTTTGAGATGGATGCCATATATCCTTTTGAGAAAGAGAAATAAAACCAGGTAATTTTTATCATTAACCATTTTTTTTTTCTTTGTTTTGCCCAGTGCAGCGAGAGTCTACGCAGAAGAAAACATTTACTAGCTGGATAAATTCAATATTGGCAAAGGTAAGAAGGGGATTCTTTAGGAAAGACATGCCTTTGCCTTTTTGATTTGGATGTGCTGTATGGGGATTAAAATGTTTAGGATTAAGCAAAATGAATATAAGATTTTGGGGCATTGGCTGGAAAAAGTAGCCCCTGGGAAGTGTGTTTAATAGGTGAACAGCAGTGTATTGGTGATTGTCCAAGGACGTTTGTAGGAGAAGGTTTGTAAGTTGATGACAGTATCCTTCTTGCTCATGGGGTACAACGTACTTGTGCTGGATAGTGGCACACGTCTCAGGGTTTCATGAGGTTCTGTATTTATGGTAAGTTTTACTGTGTTTAAGTAAGTGTTATTTGATTATGTAATCTAAGAACAATGGGATGACCCAAGTGACTGCTAGGTATTAAGACAAACCCCTTAGGAGTGTAGATGCTCTTCAAACTTTCACAAAGAAACTCGTACAGTATGTGCTGGGGCTTTGACTTGCTCTGGTTAAAAAAAAGAATCCGGTTTTGTTCCCTCCTTGAGCAGAAGCTGCAGAGCTCATGGTACGTTTATGTTGTCCACAAGTGGGTGAAAAGAATGAGAGTTTAATCACCCAGCTCTGTAGTAAAATTTGTACTTGGGGTACATTGATTAAGATAACAAAATATGAATTAACTGCTTTTCTTAACTTTCCCTTCTTCAAAGTTTTGGGCTGTTCTGCCACATGCCTCTTTGAAAAGTATAAATATATGAAAATGAGACCTAAAGTAACCCTTCTAAAACACAGAGGAAGGGCAAGATGGAATAAGAGACAAACATAATAATGAGTTAGAAGAAGCAGGATGTGGCTGATTAGATGCAGGATTTATATTTCAGCTGATTGAAAAAAAAAAAAAAAGATTTTAAGTAGTTTTCAATAACGGAGTAATCTGTGATGTTCTGTAGTGTGCTGAATTTCAAATGACAAGAGAAAGTGTGACAAGCATTGAAATTTCTCTTGCAGCATACACCACCTTATGTTATCTCTGACCTGTATACAGACATACAGCAAGGACATTTGCTTTTGGATTTATTGGAAGTGCTTTCTGGTCAACATCTGGTAAGACAGAGCAATAAAAATCTTATCTCAGTCCTTCGTCAAATACAACGAAGTTTTCTGGATGTGCTTAATTGTAACCATATGAATGATCCCTCTGGAGTCATAGACCTGTTTGCAAGTAACTTATTCTTACACCACTGACACTGAAGCACACTGAAATAAATTGATCCAAAGTAATATGTGAATCTTTTCAGGACCTCTCTTATCGAAATATAAAATAGAATTAACTTTCACAACTGAGAATGTAACATGTTCTTTTTGCTTCACAGCCACGGGAAAAAGGATTTAATACCTTTCAGTGCAGAAGTAACATAGAAAATGCTTTGACATTTTTAAAGAGCAGATCAGTGAGTATTAACTTTGAAATTCACAACTAAAGCCAGTTGGCTGGTGGAACATTTTCTTTGTTAACAATAATCCTTTTTTTTCTCTGTAGCTCAAGCTCATAAATATTCATGTTACTGACATTATTGAAGGAAAACCTTCCATTGTGCTTGGCCTAATTTGGACAATTATATTTCATTTTCATGTAAGTACTTCAGTGATGAAAGAGTTTTAGTAGAGGAGAAAAGCACAAAAATGTGTTGACTTAATATGATTGCCAAATGAGATGAATTAGTGCAAAACAGAACATTATCTTCTGACATCTGGAAGTGATGGCTTCAGGAGGAGATGCACCAGTGCATCTTCCCTGTGTCTTTGATCTCCTTCGTCAATGCAATGGTGCCATTACAACCTGATGAACGGGTGTCTGGCTGCAAGTGGTAGGAAAGAAAGATACTGAGATTTTTTTTTTTGAAGTGTTAATAAATGTTAAAAAATAGGCTGAACTTTGCAAGCCTAAGGCCTGTAACAATTTAGCTCCAAATAGAGCAAATAGTGCTAAGTGACTCTCATCTATCTGCCTCAGATGCAGACCTCCTCTTCAGTGTTGGCTGTGCTCACAATGTGTGATTATTGCTATTATTTTTTTCATAACATGAAGGCTGCCACAGTGATGTTTCTTATACAAAATACTGAGCGTGCATCTTGTGTAGTGTGAGGTTATGGGGAAGTCTGAAGTTTGCTGGTACCTGCAGTATAACATGGAAGTCTTTGGATGAATGTTTCATGCCAAAAAATCACCTAAAGATGGGAATTCAACATGGAATAGTTCACCTTAAACAGATGAAAAGCTCTGGTTTGATCTTTGAGGAGACGGAACTGCTGTTAGAGCTGTCATTGAGTCTTTTCTAATTCTCTGTGGTTTTCTGCTACTGATGTCTTGGTAATTTTTCCCTGAAGCCTGATTAACTCTCCCATCATCTCTGATAGATTGAAGAACTTGCCAGGACCCTTGCTTGTAGTTACAATGAGCCTTCACTTGATTCTTCAAGTGCTGTTGACTCCTCTCCAAAGGCAAGCCGATCAGCTAATAAAGCTGCTAAAATTAAGGAACGGTGGAAGATCTCTGCTACAAAGGCTCTTTTGTTGTGGGCAAAAGAACAGTGTTCACTGTAAGTTCCATCTGAGACATGAATAGCGTGTTGCATGTTGTATTTACTGCTTTCCTCTAAATGTGACAATACTTTCTCCTGTTTTTTTAACACTGCCTAGCGACAGCTTAGCAGAAAATCCTTTAGATTTCAGATGCAGTACTCTTAGCATCAATCAGGCCCTAAAGGTTTTAACATGAGCCCTTTAAATATAATAACGTGAAGCTAATCCTACTAATAAAATACCACTATGTAAATCGAGTTGTTTGCCTTTTCCCTTTTAGGGAATGTCTGGTAGAATGTTTACATGATTTTCTAGCTTTAATCCTCATGGCTGGCATTGATTAACAAAGTTTCAGTATTTTTTTTAATGGAAAATGTAGGCTTTCTAGGATTCCCGCGTCTCGTTTTTTTCTATTAAAACACTGCATGATCCCCAAAAAGGACCATAGTTTTAGAGGTTCTGGTCCTCAGGTCTAACAAGATGTTTGCTTGTGCTCGGTCTACAGATAGCTCTGTTGATTTCAGTGGGAGTATTCAAAGAGCACAGTCTAGAGCAGATACGGATATTTCTTGCAAGGCCCAGGCTTTACATTTTCTTTAGCACATCAGACACTTTCTTCTGAAAGAATGTTTGCAGGCACTGAAGTTTCCCTTTTGGCTTTGTTTTATCGGGTCAAGATTGATTGGCATGTAAAATACAACTCTCTGTCCATTTAATCTTCCTCTTTCTTTTGCCCGTTTTTCATTTTCAGCAATATTGCTGTGTGGTTTGTAGCATCCTTTCTGAACTATGATTACATTGAATTATTTTGTTATCAGTGAATGCTTTTGGTAAAAGCACAAATCTTGTAAATCCTGACCCGTTGTTTTGTAGCTAAATTAGATCACCCCAAACCCCACGCCTTTTTCATTATAACATACTCGTAATATACAGGCCGTTTCTGGAACGGTGTCCCAAAATCACTGTGGCTTGTAGAGCTGGGCACCTCACAGCACTGTCCAGGCACTGCTCAACAGAAGATGTTTTAAAGACACTAAGCTAGATAAGAGAAAAAGAAATACTTTTCCTGCAGTAATAGATCACTTTTAAGATCTGGATTTTCTAAAATGCCAGAGGCGATCGTGATGCTCTGTGCCTTTACAGACAAATACTAACATGTTCTTCAGGGCTTTGCTTGTTTTTTTCCGTCCCATAGAATGTATAGATATTGAGCACAAAGGTGATATTCAGAAAGGATACTGGATCAGCAAGGCTTTTATCTTCAGAATTCAGAATAAGATAAAAACATAGAGTCATTTTGCAAAAACAGTATAAAAATATATAATTGTAATGATTGGTAGTACTGGCTATATTGTTGTCTGACCCAGCTTCTGCAAAAGTTCAGTGGCAAGGTTCTCTATAACTCATAGGATTTGGTTCATACTCCATTTTACTGCATTTATATTCTATTCCTACGTTTGTACTGCGGACATCAGAGGAAACAGGCTATAACATTTTGTTTCTAATCGTTTTTGGGATAGGCAGGGCTCTATCCCCGTGACTGATTTCAAGTCAAGCTGGCGAAGCGGACTACCTTTTCTAGCCATCATCCAAACCTTACGACCAGGTCTAGTTGATTTGGAGAAGGCAAAAGCTCGAAGCAATAAAGAGAACCTGAAAGAGGCTTTCCAAATTGCAGAACTGGAGCTGAATATTCCACGGCTTCTTGAACCTGAAGGTAAATGATCTGCCTGGTTTTTTTGTTTTTTTTTTTTTTAATCTGTGTTATCAGGAGTGAGAGTAATATAATTCTTTATGTGTTGATTTGTAATACAGGAAAAAGTTTGAAATGGAACATTGATCTTCACTGTAATGCTCAAACCTTAGCTTCTTTATGTTATAACACCAACTGTACTTAGAATTTGTAGGATTTTTGAGTTAGCAGCAAATACAAGAACAATATGCTGATGAAAGGATATGAAACTTTCCCATTCATGGGAGAAACTTTTGCGTTACTTAATCATGCTATGTTAAAATATTCCCAAGGAAAAAAATTTTCATTACATATTAATTTCTGTCAATGCTATGTTAACTGAGTTGCTGCAAACTAAACATGTTTATGGTAATGTGTTTTAATAACTGCAGTATAGTGTGTAATTATGTGATCAAGCCTAGAAGGCTGCATAATTATGTAAATGGTGTATTGGTTCTTGTAGATGTTGACATTATGAATCCAGATGAAAAATCAATCATGACTTACGTGGCTCAGTTTTTGCAGTACTCCAGGAATTTGTGTGAGTCTGAAGATGACGTGCAGGTATGTCATGTGGGTTATCACTGAGGCATTTTTTTAATGAATGTCCGTCATGGGTACCAAGAATATCAATACTTTCTTTGCCCAGTTTATAACCTGACTTAGTAACAGATAGATGTAGATACTCTGATTCAGCTGTTGACAGGCCTGAATTGACTTGAACCTTCTGATGCTCCTGTGTGGTAGTCAAGACTCAATGTGAGAGTTTTTTGCTGATACTGATGGAATTTCTGTACAGGTTGTTTTTTCATTTAACTATTACAGAGGACATTTTCAAGCCTTGTTCTCTTCATATGTGCTCTGAAGTCTGTATGTAAATATTGGGGTAAAGGCAGCCAGATTTGCAGATGTGCAGAACAACCAGCTTTAAATTCAGTAGCTCACGGATGAAGTGTACAGAAGTTACCATTCACAGATCGCACTGGTTGGAAAACCAAGTTTTCTATTCTTCTGTGAGACTTGATGTAATAATTGGTTATTCATGTTATATCTCTGTGCTGATAATCTCCTTTCAGTAGGACTGCAATCAGACTCTTCTTTTAAGATGCCTTCTTATATTCCAGGCACCAGATTTAAAACTTTGGCCTTGCTCTATAATAGTTTCTGACCCGAAATTCATTAGAGTCCCCAAGAATTACTTGTTTTTCAGTAGCTTTGAACAGGGTTTGTCATATGCTCAATGTGTGTTGTTTTACAGCACAATGTTAATTAAAAACAAGGCTTGCAAAATGGAAAAATGAAATTTTCTGCTCTAATTACCAGGAAAAAGTAAGAGAGGCCATGAGCTGGTTGGCTGCACAGGAGAAGAAGTTTGCAAAGTTGCTGATTGATACAGAGAATGCAACATATTACCAGAAGTACAAAGTAAGTTGCGTTTCATATTTAACAGCTTCTGTGAAAGGAGGCTGTCTTTCTGGGAATATTTTAAATAGTTTTCATCTTCATTGCCTAAACTGAAGCACAAAATAAACTTTTAAACAAGATCTGGAAATCTGAATTCAGTAAATGCCCTCATGTGATTGATAGAAGGGCAGGGTAAAATTCAGATAGGAAAACGATATATGGTGCTTGGTTTCCGAGCAGAGCAAGGGTTTTGTGAAGAAAGTAATGTCTTTTAATTAATTGACATAGCTGAAGACTTGGACAAGATTCAAGCACATAAGCCTTTTATAGCGTTACCTTTGCCATTTCTGTGATAATAACAGAAAGTTTTACCCAACTAAGAGGGTAGAAGAGTAGTTGAAATGTTGGCTATAGATTGTGCTGAAGTAAAATTTCCTTTAGTTCAAATTTAGCCAGAGTTTGTCATAAAATGGCCCCTGGGGAGCTGTGATGGGAGGAACCTTCCCTTTCTCTTGGTGGCAGGGGAAAGCCAAGTCCTGACTGCACTGACAGTACGTTAAGTACAGATTTTGCTAGTGAGTGGCACCTATAATTTCAAACCCAAACACGGCCTGGAGACAAGCATGCTTCTTTCCTGCTATCTTGCCTTTCCATGCATCACACCGTTTGAAGTTGATGGAAGTCATGCCAATGTGTTCAAAGGCAGTACTTGGCTCCATGAGCTTCCATCTGAAGTCTCCTTCTAGGAATTACTCTTCTTTTTTTTTTATCCCTAGGAAACGGTGTAATTTATGGAAGCATTTAACCAAGAAAAAAAGACCTTTCTGCCTGTGTTATCATCAAAAAGCAAGGAAGCTGAGCCGAGTGAAGACCAGCAGCAGATGAGAGAAGAGTGGGATAAACTGATCTCTCAGGTCAGAGGCATTTGTAGCTCAACTCGTTACCAGCCTGAGTGTGTTTAATGAAGAAGTCTAAGTCTACCCCAGGAACTTGCACAGGGAAAAGTGGGGAGGTGATACTTTATTTAAATTGATAAAAGAGATAATGACCTGAACCTGAAGTCCAGACAGAGTGATGTGCAGTGCTGGAGAGGAGGTAGAAGGTGCCTGTGTATTACCCTTCTGCCTCCTCAGTCTCAGGACCAAGACATCTGCAAAAAATGGCCTGCCTCTGATTATCTTTGAGCACTCTTCTGGTCAAAGTTTTTGTCCTGTTTATGCTTAGGAGGTTCTTTTGGGACATAATTATCGTTTAGATAATAGATCAGATAATGATGCGCTGGGAAAAGTGTGTTTAATATATTCTTTCCCATGGCATGGATAGTGATGTAGTGAGATGTGATTGGTCAGTGCTTTGCAATGAGGTTGACTGTGTTGTCTCCTTCTGCTGCAAGTGGGGATGTACTGGGCCTTGCTGGTCATTGTTCTTTGAGAGAGGTGTTCCCCTGTCGACCTCATGATGGAAGGCTGCCAGAGCATCCATTTCACCTCTATTTTGCAACGTTTGCTATAAATTTCCCTGTTGCTGAGCCTTAAGATGGTCAAAGCTGCCAAATTCTCTGCAGTGTTGCAGAGATTACAGGCTGGGAAGCAAACCTGGGTCTCAGGTAAACACAACTGATTTGCAGCTGACTTCACTGGAAGCTCCTTTTCTGAATGGTGGCAGGTGTTGTGGTTGTGGGGTTTTTGGGGATGTTTAGAGCATCAGCTTATGGAGCTTATATCAGTATCTTAGGGATGGGGAAGAAAATAACAGTGAGAAATTTAATCGCTTGTTTTCCTTTTTAAGATTAACGAATGGAAAGCAAAGCTGGACCAGATGTTGCCCTCCCCTCTGGATGGCATCGAGGCTTGGCTTCAGGAGGTAGAACATCTGCAGGCAGAAGATTTGCCTGATTTGCAGGACCCGTTTAAAGCAATGTTTGTCTTCAGAGAAATAATCATAATATTTAAGGTATGCTGATCGCAAAGGAACATTCTTCGTCAGTCTGACCTAGCAAAGCACTTGCTATGGAATTGCTATTTGGCATTTGGGAAAGTGATGTGGATATGTTTATCTTCTAAAGATGAAAAGCTCTTCTGAACATACCTTTGAACAGTGATGAGTTTAATTAAATAACTACATGGCAGTATAAGGAAGGTTTCTGGCTTCACTGAGGTGAGATTAAATTTGAGTACTGTCTGAATGAGTAAATTGTGATATTCCTTTTATGTGGCTTCTGCAGCTTGTTTGTTAAGTAATAACATAGAGTAATTGCATCCTTATATTTAAATCTGTGCTTAATGAATAACTATTCAGAAAAGCACTTGGGCTCAGGGTTACATTCCAGTGAGTTCAAGAAGTTTCTGCATTTAAAGTTAAGTATTTGCTGAATCACCCTGTACCATGCAAGTTATTTGTTCTGATCTTGAAATATTTATGCTGATAATAGTTCAAACGTCCTTTTAAGTTTGAAGACTTTGAAAAGAGTTAGGTGTGTTGATGCCTGGTTGATCATCATAATACTCTACTCAATTTTTTTATGAACAAGGAGGAAGTTGGATGTTTTTGTGATATGTCCTTAAAGAAAATTTGAAAGAATGAGAAATAGAGGTTCTGCGAGTGGCTTGATAATGCCATTTTTTTGTACTCTTGCTAGTCAGTTCCTGGTTTGAGAGCTGACTTTTTAACTGATAACAGCTTTGCCATTTGGTCTATGATTTTTGTTGTTCAGCCTAAAAAGTGTTTATAAGAATGAGACAAACAGAGAGATGTTGCTGATTTAGGGGTTTCTTTTCTCTATTAAACATATAGATCAAATCATTAAGTTCCTTAAAGAAGAAGAAACCCAAGATACTTAATTTCTTTCAAATTTACCTTTCCTGAAGGGAAGACATCATGCTGAGAATTTTCCTCCCCCTCCTTCCTCTAGTCAGTACTTTCAGTATGTCTCACATGGTGACCTTGTTGCTGAGGTGGTCCCTTATAATGCAAATTTTGCTTTCTCTTGAGATCTAGGAAATTACCCACCAAGGCTCATAACTGTCTGACTAGAATAGTATTAAGGATACAAAACCAAGTGTTTTAAATCTGTGCACTATTTTTGGGGTTGAGGGCCTCCCCAGAATTTAGCAGTTACCATTAACATGCTTTGTGGTAGGTTTTATGACACAGAAATGTACTTTTAGCATATTTCTTTATATGCCATCTATGAATGTGCTTATATTCTACGCAATGCATTTTATATTGTATTTTCGCATGAGGAATTTGGTGCTGAGACACATGCTCCTAAAATATTCCCTAATCATGTGCTACAGGCCATCAGAGGGTTCATGTAACACACTATCAGGGTGGTGTTAGGTGGAAATTTATTGAGCCATCAAACAAAGTACGTCTTTGCTGACATATAGCAACAAACAACTTAATACACTGAAACTGTGACAATGACATTTTTGTGTGTCCTAAAGATGATAGTGAAAGTGTAGGGGAAAAAAAAAGATACCTTGGGTAATGTAGATGCATGTTCCTTCTATTTAACTAGATGCACAGTGGTAAGAGAAATCAGGTAGTACCGCACTAAATATGCGCTTTGAAAGGTGATGAGATACTTTCATTGCACTTTAATGAGTAAAGACACTGAAAGATAGTCTTGTGCTGGCTAGTTCTTAATAGCTCTCCTCCTAATGGCAGGTGACTTGTAGATTCCCAGATGAAATACTCTAGGATGAAAATGAAAGGCTTACTATGTCTTTTTGTCCTCAGGGCTTGATGGATTGTTTTGATTCTCACTTCAACACCCTTCTATCATTTAAGAATGAAGATGAGAAGAACATGCCACTAGTCTTACCTGAAAAGTTAGAGGAAATGAAGAGAAGGTTGTGGTCCTCTAATTCCCTCTACTTTTGGCTACGTTGTATTCTAGCTCTGCTGTTGACTTGCTCTACTATTCCAAACAAAGCACATAATTTATCCATGTCTTGAAGAAAAAGAGCATTTTCCACCTAAGCACAGATTGACTGCCCTGCAGAGGATGCAGGTTCACTCATTGATCCAATGAATGTCTATTGATGTGTAGAAATTGGAGCTCAGGAAGAGGAACTTTTCGGATGCCCTTTGCTAGTACTGATAGGAAACACCTACTAGAAGTAGGAAACATGGGTATTTTGGATATAAAAATTACTCTGGGGATGTGGATTCTCTACTTTTTAAATTCTGCCTTTTAAAATCACTGCAAGTTGTGCAACCCCATATTTCTGTTGGAGGATATTTTCCAAAATGATCAGTGAATTTTATCTGTATGAGACCCTTAGACATACAGATGGCAGATGCCCCTCTTCTGGGCATTTAAGGTTTTTCATAAATCGAGCAGTCAATACTAACTCAAAATTGTTGCTACTCGAAAAAATGAACTGTTGTTACCTTAAAATTTTACTCCTTTCATAACAAAATAGTGTTTACATATATGTAATTCTGAGGTTTTAGGCTAAAAACCTTATACATTAATGCCTTCTACAGCCAATGATTTTTTTAGTCAATTTTTGGAACATTTCATTGTTTGCAGATTCAGCAATATTCTTTTCACAAACTCAAACACCTTTCTTGAATACCACTATGGACTGTGCTCAGCTATTGCCAATGAATTGATGTTAAAGTTAAATATCTGGGACATGAAATACGGGACAAAAGAGTCCGTGGAATCACTGCTGGAAAATTGGAATGTAAGTTCAAAATACAAGTATCACACCCTGACAATAATTCTTCTTCCTCACCTTTCTTTGATTCAAGCTTGTGTCTGTCCTTCTCTGAAGATACTACGATAGTTGGTAGAAGCACGGTAGACTAGTGAGATCTGGGATTTATGCAAAGAAGGACAGGTGGAATTCCATGGAGGCCTTCTCCGTGTCTTGCCATTTTCCTCTGAATGAGAGTTCTTTCTTCAATTTGGAGAAATAAGAGTGAATTGTGACTGTAATTTTCTCGCTGCCCTTTTTCATTCTGTATTGGGAAAATGTCTTTCTTTCAAGGCTTTTTATAGGGCCAGCAGCAGTAGCAGCCTTTCCCTAACTGAAACCCTCTGGGGTAGTTCAGTCATTGCTATCTTCAGAAACAACCATTACCCACACTGCTGACTAGTTGCCTTTTGCTGTTGCCTCTTCCTTTCTCAGCTTCCTTAACTCCTTACACTTTCTGGTGAAAATGAATGTTCTTATTTTGTTATATTTTGTTCTTAGCTCAGCTTCTGGGCTCACATTATGAAAATGATGCCACGTGTAGACCTATGGGAGGGGATGGTCTACCCTACCCCAAATACTGTCAAAGATGCATCTTGAATAGAGGCAGAGAGGTGAAAATGCTGATGCCATCAATTTTGCTCTGTCTTCACTTAATGGGACTCCCCCTGAATTCCATCTTAGTGGAATTTCTAAAGAGTTTCTTCAAAGCTTTTCATGCCTACAAATCCCTAGTTAGACTAGTGGGAATTTCACCAGCATCAAAACTGTGGAAGGAGGGAGCAAGAGGTTGTGTAAAATACCAGTTTTTCTGAGCAGTATTAACCTTACTCTGTGGTGAGAAGGGAGTACAGAGTTAATCTTTGCTGAGTTTATTGATTCACTTGGTTTCATAAACACTTACTATCATGTTATTTCTACAGTTGTGGTTCATGGTCTTTCTCAAACTGACAAAACATAGAGCTTTCCCTAGGAGTTTAAGGCCTGTTGCTGGCTCTCCTGGTCTCGTGATACGCAGTCCTGGCTGCAGTGGTGGTGTGGTGGCCTGGATTTGTCATGGCCACAGGAGAGGTTGTTTTGTAGCCTACTAGATGGGATGTTTGTAGGACATTTGTAGGAGTGGGAAGCTCTTGGGTGAGATGCAGCTCAGAACAGGTCTGAAGATCAACTCTCATTCCCCGTGTGAATGTTTAAAGCAGAAGTCTCCTGCTATGCTCTCATTTCTTCCTCTGTCACCCTTTCTGTCCCCATTTTGGATCTTGATCTGTGGCAGGAACTAGGCGCGTCACTAGTTCTGTGCATGCCCTTAAACCCATCTTTCACTGCAATCACTCTTTTGACTTACATGACTAATTTCTGCCTGACTTGTTCTAGATGCCATTTCTCAATATTGCCCTAGGGCCTTAACTTTTTGAAATAGTGTCCTGACTTATGCAGGGCTGTGACTCAGACAATGGCATTCAGGAGTTAATATTCCCATTTAAGTTGCTCTCTGCAGGAGCAGAAAAAAAGAAGAAGTCTGTTACAAACTAAGAGGTGCAGATGAGTTGCTGAATGGGCTTTGCTGAGTTTACATTTAACCTGCAGGTTATAGGCTTATGTTGAAAAAAATGTATCCCAAGCTGCATTTGCTGCCTAGTTTTATGCACGCTAGTGTTACCCATGCCAATTACTTTTCACTTTGGGCAGAATTTCATTGAGGAAAAGAGACTTGAAACACAACTAGAAACTGCTGCTCACATCTGTGAAGATTTGAAAAACAAAAACATAAGCAATCCTGACTTAGGTAAGTTTGTGCACATAAACTCATATGAAGACCTTTATTTTGAACGGATACGCTAGTTTTAATTACCTTACACTTATGTTTTCTGTAAAATGCTGCTTCTCTGTAATCAAGCTCTCTGTTTCTAAACGTATAATTATATTCCCTGTTTTGATGTCCTAGCTGGAGATCCTCAAGAAATTAGCAAACTTTATAAAATAGTGGAGTCAAAGATTTCTATGTGCAGAGACTATATTTCCAATGTAAATACCACCCTACAGAAAATCCAGTCTTCCTGGAGAAATTATACAGAAAACATCCACTTACTAAAGACATGGCTGGAAGAAAAACGAAATGAGCATCCGAAAGAGGTATGTGGTTGGATTTCTCCTGGTAATGACAGACAGAGGTACTTGGAAGCCTCCTGGAAGAAAAACATTACAGGTGCCAGTGGTGATTGTTGCTTTTCTGTTCCTCATTTCGGAAATAAACTCTTGGCAGAGTCCTGCTTTAAATTATTTCTATGCCTCTGTCTAGATCCCTGCTGAGGTCCTGGCAAAGTGGAATTCAGTTCATGGTTCCTTAAATGAAGCTGGAAATTATCTCATCGAAGTCAGCAAAGAGCAAGTTGGGTCAAATATTGCCAAAGAGCTGAAGAAACTAAACAGGAGATGGGCTAAGTTCATCAAGAGGACACACTTCGTAAGTTACTAATCTCAGATGAATTTTGCCACGCAGCCTTCAAAGTCATATTTTCTAGCCTTATCAGTTTGCTAATCAGAGATTAATAAGTCTTTCAGTCAACTCAAAATTGCCAGTTTTAAACCAGGAGGAACAGAGAATACGCAGTCTTTGTAACTCAGTTAAATGTTATTTATGACATGAGGGGAAATGTTCAATTTTTTAAATGGAAATTTTAAAGCCACTTATAAAAGGAAATATTGCGGAATACAGCTCTTTAATTAGTTTTAGAGACAGAAGAAATCAACATGTTAAGAGCTTGTGAGCCTTTGCTAAATTGTATAATCTCTGCCTCAGCTAGTAGAAAGTAATTATTACTGCATAGATATTTCTAGGGTTGTGCAACTTTACGCCGACTCACTTGACAGGTTTTTAGGCTTCTGTAAATTCCTATACAAACTGCTTAACGTTACATATATTACATTTCCTAGAATGCTTTCACAAGAATGACATTTCCATTCTGCCTGGGAATATTAGAGCTCCTAATTTTCTCAGCTAAGCCTTTCATTGACATTTATTAAAGGCACTGCTGTGACAATAAACTGGCAATAAATTACACTGTTGTAGGAGATGAGCTCAGTCAGAATGCAAGAAGATCAAAGGAAACCTGTTCCCAAGGGTGAGGCAAATCCAGAATTTCCTGGAAGAAAGCTCAGTAAAAGATGCCTTTAGGAAAAACATTCAGAGAGCAGAGATAAAGGGCCTCTTGCACCCTTACAAGGGCTTAAGGACTTGAGGAGGTACTTTTCTGGCCTTGCTTTGGACGTTATGGCTATAATACAGATTTTTTTTTTTTTTTTGGATATAAAAAGGATAGGTCAAATGCTTGAGCTCTGGCCTGTGACTGCCAGTGCCATTAAACTGTTAAGCGTGCTCTTCTATCTTCTTCTTCTTCAATCCCTGTTGAGTGCAAAAGCTGGACAACCTAAGCGGTGACTCTGTGTTGCAGGAGAGTAGTGAAGACAGCCAGGAACCAATGATGAGGATTAAGATCTTACTTTACTCTCTGTTTATAGCTTGGTGAAGAGAGCATAGATGCTGCTGAAAAGACCGGGGAGCTTCCAGGCAGCCTGGAGAAGATTGAAGAGGTTCTTGGAGGGGTGGACAGCTGGGCAGCAGAGACTGGATGCCTGCTTAGCAAGATTGGTCATGAAGATCCTGTGGAACCTGAGATGGAGGAACAGTTGCAGGTGAAAATGGAAATACACTGCTCAAAATTCTTGTTCATCAGATTCTCATCTTCGAGCATGGATTCTTGGCTGGGGTTGAAATAAGCCATCATCAGTGAAGTAGAAACGAATGTGGATTCTGTGCTGTAACAGTGGTAAAAAGTCAAGGCAATGCTGGTATTTTGATGTTATTTCCCAGGATAACTCCCAGATGAGCTATAAATGAATCTTCCAACATCCATGTGTCCAGATGTCAAGCAGGTGTCAAGGAAGTGCTGTTGGTGCTACTGATCAGCAGCTTGCTCTTGAGTGATATTAATTAATTACTCCCTGTCCAGCACAGCATTTGCAGCAGACTAACACTTTTCAAGGTGACGAGAATTCCCCCGGTCATACAGTGCTTTCTGTCATCTGCTTCTCAGAGCAGGGAGGAGGTTTGGGACAACTTAGCTTTATTCAAGGCTTACTTGTCAAAACCTAGGATACTTGAAGTATTTTCAGCAGCATGCTGGGTAATTTCCACATCTCAGCTTATAGGCAGTCTGTCTAAATATCCACAATGAGCACTAATGAATTTCTTGTTATTTTCACTAGTCTGGATTGTTTCCTATGTCCCTGCCAGGAATTACAGTTTCCTCGCCTAGCAAATAGCAGGTGAATATGTGTATATATCTCAGCAGCTTCAGTACAAGGTCTGATTTATTTCTTCACCTGGTGAAGGCGAAGACTAAACAAAGATGGCAGGCTTTGCACTGGAGAAGCTAAACCACTGTCTTGTTACCTTTTACTATTTCTGCAACAGGGCCAGTGTAATCTATTGGTGGGACTGTGACCACCAGAAGGAGGTTGTACTAGAGCTCTTCTATTTAAGAGCTAAAAGTAGACAGAGATCTTCTTTGATATGTTAAATCTACCTACAATAACTGCGAACCAGAATTAGCGTTAATTTACTTTTGTTTGTGCCTTCTTGCACTGTGTTTAGTTGACAGAATTAGAAGCGTGAGCTATGAAAAGAATCTGTTTATCTTTTGGTAATTGTGGGCATGTGTTTGGAAAATAGGCCTTATTTTGCAGTGCGACACTAGCTTGTTAAAAACACCAAAGTAACAAAAGACACCCTGAAATAGAACCTCCTAAAATGTGACTGGTATTGTGTCTCCCTGTCTGTGAGCAGAGGAGATCAGGTCGCTTGTTACCTGTGGTACAATAGGTTGAGATCCAGAATAAAGCACTGATTATCATTAGAAGAATGCTAATTGTCAACTTCAAACAGGAAAACATGTTGAATATTCATAGATCAAAACAGCTCTCCTGTGGTATTTCATGATAAATATTCAAATACAGCACACTACTTTTGCATGCAAAACACTCAGCTGCTTCCTGCCTTTTAGGACAGAATCCCGCAAGAAAATGTGAGCCTTGACAGGTGCTTACTTTGGATGACTTCATGATCAGACAATGCCTATCCAAATGTGTGGTTTGTACATTCATTTGGAAAACTGTCTGAATAGGAGAGCATATTTTAAAAGTACTTCTAGTTAGCTCTGAGGCAAAGACACAGGAGGTATCCCATTGACAGAAAGATTGTTTCAGCAAACAGAATCCCCTGTGGATGGCAGCAAATTTCTTTCTCTCTTCAGAGATTTTTCAGTGCAATATACTGACCATAATGGGAATAGTAAGATTTTTCCCTGACCAAATACCGACCATCCATGATCAATGCTGGCTTTTTCATTCAGTTCCTTTAAATAAAACCACATAAACACTGTAGAGGCTTCTAATGCTTTTCATTCAACCAGAGCTTGGCTGCAAGAGGAGCCTCTTGCCAAGAACAAGTTGTGGCAGCAGAAGAGATACTGCAATCCCTGACGCAAAGTGTTCCAAGTCAGTTGTCCCAACAACATTCTCGCACCACTGGGCTACAGGCACGAATTAAAAAAGCCAGAGACAAAATAGAGGTACTCCTTTTTTATTGTTAATGTATTTTATACACACAGACATCTCTAATTTTAGCATTACGTGATTAGGAGGACTCCTTGTCATTCATGTAAAATAGAAATGGTTTTAGACTATTGGAATCTGTCTCCCAGGCTCTTGCCAGGGCAAAACCTAGAACATTCTAAGATCAGTATCTCAACTTGAAAAACTTGAGTGATGTTATGAAGCAATACCTTTATGTAATTACTGACACTCAGGCGAGTTCTGAAGAGTCTCTTTCTTCCAAGGCTGTCATGGGTGACACGAACAACATCTTGTCAAAATCTGAGAAAACACCCTCAGAGAAGGAGGCTTTGCTCAATTTTGAAGAATCCCAGAAAGAACTTGAGGCCTCCATTTCAAAGGCTGTGCAACTCATCAGTCAAAAATTAAGTCCTGAAGAATGTATTTCAAGATATGAGGTGAGTTTGTTTTCTGAGCCAGGTGAATTTGATTATTTCTTCGTGCTATTTATTATCTAAAAGGTTGAGATACCATGGTGAGAAAAATACTAGATTTTTTTGTTGTTGTTTTGGTAGCTCTTAATGCTTTTCTCAGCTTTTTGATTTAACACTGTTAGCATATATTAACTTGTCAGACAGCTTGAATGAAGAAATGTAAATCTGTGTGGCAGTTTACTGAGTGCCCTGTCTTAACTGAAATTGCTTCATAATCCCATCAGGACTCATCATGTGCTGAACTACAGCCATTTTTTTTGCCTGCTTGATAATTAAGATTCCTATCAAGAATCGCATACCTGAATTCTCGGACTAGTTTTTAAAGCATGACTATAAATATTGAATCTTCTCTTTTCCCTGTGATAAAGAAAGTGTCTGATCTCAAAATCTGGATCTCTTAAAGGGGTTCTTAGTGAGGTATCAAAAATGAAAGTGCCCAAAATCTGTGTTGCCTCATCTTGCACAGCGAGACCCGGGTGGCGATGCACTGGGAGTGCCGCAGAACCTTGCTGCAGGCCATCTCATGGGGTGTCATCATACTGATGCAGACCTTTCACCTTTCTCTGAAAGGCATGGGACATACATATTGGCTGTGTGCTACGTTAAGGGTTGGACTCGATGATCTTAAAGGTCTTCTCCAACCTAAATTATTCTATGTTTCCATATTCCCTAAAAAAGATGCAAAATTCAGGGGCCTTGATCTCTCTTCTTTGGTACCAAATTTGTCACTTTTAGAGGAGGCAGAAGAGCAACATCAGCTTTTCTCCAAAAAAGCATGCACTGGTATTGTCTGCAACCTTTTGCAGATATGCAGAGGTGGAGAATGACCCACACAAGGTCCACCACAGCCCATACATGCAATGTGTACATACTTTATGCATGGTTTTTGTATGCTACTGATGTCATTTTATTAGGTAAATAAGCTACATTCAGTTCTGTTTATTTTTCTTTATAATGCTTTTTTTGCAGGAAGCTTTTAATGCTCTGGACAATAAAGTTCTCAACAAATTTTTGAAAGCAACCGAACAACTGAAAAATATTTCATCTGATAATGAGAAGCTGGTAGTGGAAGAAAAGAGTAAAGATGTTCATAAAAGATGGGAGGTGAGATAATAAAGGAAAGAGAATCTTTCCTTTCTATCTGTTCTCATTAGGCCTGGCATCTTTGGAAAACATTCTTTTTGTCACAATATGTTCTGAGGCTTTTATTTAAGTTGTAATACTGCTTTGCCATCTCACAGGGACAATGTGTTTTGAATTTTGCAGGCAGTTCGTCATGAAATTATATCCTATATCCGGCTCATAGTAGAAACGGAAAAAAAGAAATTTAATGCAACTTTTAAAAAAATCAATAAGCAATTAGGCAAAGAGAAGAAACGCCTAAGTATGGATAAAACCAAAGGGCTCATCAAGGAACATGAGGTATCTGCAACACTCCTTTTCTGCTCACCTACCTCTCTTTGTGAATGCTTTGTCTGTTCTTCTTGCTCCCTTTTAAGTACATTATTGCAGCCTGTGTTTGTGGGACAGGGTGCTCATGCTCTGTGTTGTGTAAACACAGCACAAAGAGGCCACCTAAATCATTTCTTTACCTTTTTTCTGGCTGCAGGTATTAGCCTCCTTGCAGACTTTTAGAATTACCTCCTTGTTATGTGGATGGTATCTTTTTCCCACTTTTTTAAAAACAGTCTTGAGGCCTTAAAACAAATTTAGCTGTGCAGAGTTTAAAAATAAGAAATGATTACATGTTCTGTGGCTCCCTTGATTTGTCACAGTTGCATAGATGGTGCTAGGTGCCTTCAGGTGAGAGTATCTTCTCACAGGGCGGTAGCCACACATTATCTCTGTGTTTGTGCTCTATATAAATTAACCACAGTGTTAGACATAAGGCATACATGTTTCACATGCCTGGGTGATTCATAGTGAATCTTATGTATTTCATTACCAATGGATTTTACACTTCATTGCTTCTAGTATTTTCCTTCATCTTCCTTTTTAGATGCATTGATGTAACCGGTTTACCACTTATAAGGGCAAGAAGTTGCTCTCTTGGTGAAATTATAGTCTTCACTAAATTCAGTGGAGCTTTAGTCTTTACTTCTTATGAGTTCATGTTCAGCAAATATTAGATATGCAAGAGTAAAAAGAAATAAGTGTTCTCAGGTGCATTCCTTCTGCTCATATTTGTGTTAGTTTTTTGGTATATTTTGATTTCACCCTAGAAAGTAAAATTATTTTGGGGGAATATTTTAAAGAAATTCTTCAATTCTTGTTTTTCTGTAGTGAGTGGGATGTGCTTATCCGATGTCGGTGTGAATAGGACTTGGGACCAAAGTAGCTAAAATTGTAGTAACATAATGAATTTCGACATCAAGCATGAGTCAGCGTAGTCTTACTGCAAATGCAGCTGGGGAACATGTTGCCAGAAAACCTAATTTCTTTCCTGGCTCTATCTGAAAAAGAATTGAGGGAGGAAAAAATTGTTTCTCTCCTGGTTTGACAGCTTATTCTTTAAGTGCACTCATCCGAAAAGACAATGGAAATAGAAAAAAAAAAAAAACGTATGAGAACAATTGCATAGCCTCATGACTTTGACCTGAGTTTATTATATTGTTTTTCTTTGTTTAGGCCGTTTTTTCACACGAAGGCATCCTGAAGGAACTTAGGAAGTCATTAGAAGACCTTAAAACATTGGCAAGACTGTCAGAAGAAAGTGCCCCAGACATACAGACACTGACTGCAGACTGTGAACAAAAGCTAGAAAAGCTTGAACAAACTGTTGCAGATACTTACACGGCTCTGCTGTCTCATGTTGGAAAAGGACAGTCAACTAAGAAAGAGTGGGTGACTGAGCAAACGATGTGTTGTTGCTTCATAGAAACCGGATTTACAATATCATAAAATCTATTTGTCTATGTACTATGTTACTATGTACATTACTATGAGCAACTGTACGTGTATACATTCAATATTAAGTCATATAAACTAGCAAGTACAATGTTTACTTGCCCTTTGTCACAGCTCCACTGTTTTTAATCATTAGCCATTTGTACTTTTTCCATTTGTATTTCATATTTTGTTCTTAAGCTGAAATTTCTTTTAAACTGTAGGAGCTCCATTGTTCCTTCTGAGAATGGAGAGGAGCCTGGTTCTTCTCAACAGATTGATATCCATTCAGTAGAGGAGGTAAGAATTCCATACTTACTGTTTACAAAACAGTGTTCTCTCTAGGGGAGATCATTGGCAAAAGGAAAAACTGATTATTTCTGGTACTATTCTTATTGTGGTAGGGCCTCAGGCCTCTGGTCAGACATCAAAAACCCATTGTGCTCAGATTAAATGTTATTAAATTAAATGTTATTAAATTAAATATTATTAATATTAAAATATTAAGAAGTAACATGCAAAGAGCAGCTCTAGGCATCCTCAGGAACTGTTATTCTCCAGCCTTGCATTGTGTTTTGCTAGAGTGGTTTTCAGCTGGAAGAGTCATGTGTCAAGCTGTGTTGTGATGCAAGTCCCATATACTGTCCCAGTAATTTGAAAAAAAATTCAGAGAGGAGATATAAGAAAAATACTCAAGAGCTAGAGGGATTTGCTTTAGAAAAATATAGAGAAAGCCAAAACGCATGTATCTTCTTAGAAATAATTTCAGAGAGACAAGATACTGTGGTTCAACATCCGGATGCCACAGACACCTCATTTAAGATAAACATTTGTGCAGGTAAGGCTGCAGGCAGCTGATCAGACAGCCTCCAGACTGGTGCTCTGTAGGAAGGGACCCATTGCACTTACACAAAGTTTGAAAATATGTGGGAATTAGCTGTTAAGATGGAAGATCTTTTAAGGCCACTAATACTGTCCCTGATACAATCGATGAAATCTGTTCTCTCATTAATAATCAAAGTATGAATTGTATAACTAACGTCAACCAGTCTCAAACTGAGGAGCAGAATATATCCTGGAATCAAGGGCGATAGATGTGCAGAGGCATCTGGTGTAAGCAGCCTGACAAAAGCTGCAGAAGACATTGCCTTGTGGTTGCCCGAGGATGTCCGTGGAGCTGCCGCGAAAATTTGCACAAGTGGATTGTGCTTGCCAAAGACCCACTATCTGTAGAAGGAATGAATGACCTGGCTGCAAGCGTTCAAAACTTTTTGCTCTTTTGGTTCACGATTGAGTTTAAACACACCTTGTGTTCATGACTGGCACCTCTCTTTTCCTTTGGGACACATGGAGCAATTGCTGCTTTCAGGAGTTCTCAGATGTCTGTTCGACTTCAGTGTACATTGACACAGCACGATGCAGAGGTCACTGTTACCTTTTATATTTTTGCTTAGACCTCAGGACCTGCTGCAGATATAGTTTTGGAACCAGATGTGAAACATCACAATGGAGAAAGCTGTCCTAAGAAGTTTGAGGAAGACAGTGATTTGTCCATACCAGCTTTATTAGAGAGGTAATTTTTACAGGATAAAATGCTTGTGTTTTTTTTGAGATGATACTATGCTAGACATTCAGAAATGAATTGAATGTACTGAACAAAAGGTGTACTTCTGCTATGCAGAACTCTGTTCTTGTTTTACTACAGTTTACTTAACAATTCTCTATGATTGATAAGGAAGCACTATAGTAGCTAAATGCTTCAAACGTTAGGATTTTGTATCAAGAACACTTAGAGCTATCAAACTTTTTATTCTGCCCTTTTTTGGGCCAGAAAAATCTGCCTTACTAATAACTTGAAATATTAGATATTATAAAATAGAATGTGTCAAGTTTTTAAAGAAGTGATACTTTTACATTGATAAAACTCAATTTAGAGAATGCAGCAGACGTTCATACTAGAAAATTAGCCAGGTGAACATTTCTCAGCTCTCTTATATATTGCTCATTTACGTCCTTTCATTTGGGAATTAGGTAAAAATACGCATTTGCAATAGATCGTGCTTATTTTATGTAGTAATCTATTGGTCAGCAAGTCCCATACCGTGCCATGTTCCATTAAAATAGAAGTAATACTGCCTCTGAAAGTAATTGCATCTTTCTTTAGCTATAACATGCAAAGAAGTAACCTGGAGGAACTCCTACAAGTCAGCAGACATAAAGTAGCATCTGGCTTTCCTGATGAGATAAAAGGCACGTCATGCCTTCAGAATAAGTTGATTGAACTACAGGTAAGTATTCACCTTTCAAAAAACATACTTGGTGCCTAAATTGTTATTTTCAAGTGTAGAGCCCTCACCTCTCTGTGTTGTGTATTGCCAAGGGAAAAGGAGCATCATTACAACCAGGTTTATTAGAAGTAGAAGGGAAATCAAGAATTTAGCATTCAGAAGAAACTGGTGTCTCTCTGTGATCTGCAGGCTGAAATAGGTCTAATAGAAAAAATAACCAGGGAAAGCTGCGTTTTTTGTCAGCAGGAATAGTAAGTGATGGACCATGGTTAGGGCTGAACTGTCAAATGGCATTTGGTGTATGTGCAGAATTAAACCATTCCAGGACTTATAACTTGATTAGGGTTGTGAGAACCTTAAGTGAATGATAAAAGACGCATAATTTATCTTGGAGAATTTGTATTGCAATTTTTCAAGTCCTTGCTTGAAAAGAGCACAAAGCTTATGTAGCATCTCAGAACTTGGTTCAGTTCTATGCTTTTTTTTTTTGTTTGTTCTTTTGAACATAGCTAAATTGAGATATTTTCATTCTTGTAGTAAAAATGTCTGAATCATATTTATTGAACCTTTTATAAAGTGTAGCAAAGGCATATATCTGCATGGAAATTTTCTTTGTAAAGAGTGGGTAGAGATTTCCATGCAGCTAAAAATGAAGTCTTAGAAAAAGCAATAGATACTCTTTACTTTCAAGTGGTATTTTCAATTTTTTTTTCTGTAGAGAGTTTTCTGACTAATACTGTGAAGTGTCGAGTCCATTGAGAAATACAGTATCATATTAATGCAATTAACATTGCATATCTTTTAGATGATAGAGAATGAAGCAATTTCTGGTTGGATGCAATTGGAAAACATCTCATCTACCTTAGAAAACCTTGCGGATGAAGTGCAGCAGGCTGCTGTCTCTGAGATGAGAAGCCAACTGAAAGAAGAATGGAAAGAGCTTCAAGATATTATAAGTACCAGGTATAAAATAACACTTTGTGATATTAGCTAAGGAATAGGTCCTTGTTACTAATATGTGTATTGTGAAGGAAATAGCATGTGTTATAGAAAATACTTGTGCATTTTTAACCTTTTTGTAAAAAATTGCATAAAACTAAACTTAATTATACTTGATTCATATACACATCGCAGATAGTGTGAATTTCTCCAAGAAGCACAGAGGCAGATCTCTGGAACATCACTGTGCAGCATTTCCAAGTTTGCTGTTATTTCCTTCAACATTTTAGTTAAATTCACTGGGTTTCACACTGCTTTTCTTATTAATCAATGGAAGAACTCCTTTGACCTCAGGAGGAGGAGGATTAGATATGTTAGTCAGTTACATTAGCTGTGTGGCTTTTTATGCTGTAAAATGTTGTCTTTTCTTGCTTGCTTTCCCAGTTCATCTTTTGTTACCTTTTTCATAGAACAAACTCTTTAAGGACTGCTTTGGAAATTGTTTTGCCAATAGAAAATGAATCCGTCCTTCTATGTGAATTAGATCAGCGGTTGAAGAAAAAGGACATCCAGCAGTTTAATCTGATGAATAGTGATCTTGCTTATAGGGAACTAAAGGTAAGGGAAAATGCAGAGACCACACCCTAGCCAGAATAGTTTTTAATGTATTTAAGAGCTAGAGAACTTCATGGGATTTTCACTCGGCTAAGTGAAGCTGCCTGTGTTGCTGTTGAGGTGTCTGAGCAAAGCTCTGCGCGTACGCAGTAACTTGTTCATCTGCTATCAATATCTTACTCCTAGGCTCTGGCCTGTCTATTACTATTAGTCAGGGTGAATGTTGTTTTGTTCTTGACATGGATCCGAGCTGAACACACTGCCAGCTCTGCAGAACCGAAAGTTGGCATTTGTCTGTCTTTGGCTCTTAAGCGAAGTCGGGTTTAGGTCTCTCAGGCTGTAGGGCAGAGAGCGTGTGCACTCTGGCTGAGATGACTCTTCTTGACTGGAAGGACCCCAAGTCTTTTCCCAGCTCTCTGCACAAATGGCATTTCATAACACTGACATACTGCTGTTTTTCTGAGGGCTATAACCACACAACATGCAGACTTCAAGAGATTTTTAAATGCATGGAATTCTCCTCTAGAAGTATAGCATAAAGGACTTAAAAGATGGCAGAGTAACAAACATCTGTCTGCCTGTGCTCTGAGTGGTCTCTCACTGCGAGGACCTTCTGGTTTCAGTCCCAGGACTTTCACTCTTTTTTATCTGATTGGAAAGCGATTTGGACTTTCTACAGTGCTGACCAAATTCCCTTTGTGTGGAATACCATTTTATGTGATTTTTTCTTCTTTTTCATTCCCTCCACCAAAGTCCAGATTAGGAAAAAAGAGTTTTTCTTTCTTAACCACCCACCCTGTTTACCAAACTTAATTTATTGCTAGTATAATTTGGGTGTCCGTCATAGGTTCAACCTGAATGCAGGGTACAGGTTTTCTTTGACTTGCTAACACTGTTGGTTGTTCTCTCAATTTCAGGAGCTGCAGAGATCCATATTAAATCAGATTGAAGTGTGCAAACAATTGGAACATCTAGATAGTTCAGCAAGAGATGAGTTTAATCCAATAGATCTGCAAGCTGCAAGTGAAATTACCATTTACTATCAAAACCAACTTCAAGAAATGAGCCATAAAATGCAGATCCGTGAGACAGTCCTTAAAGATCTGGAAGCTTTTATGGCCTCGTTGAGGAAGATTCAGTCTTCCATCAAAGGTCTCACAGGTCCTCCAGGTCAACCTGAAACACAGGGAAAAGCATTACGAGAGGCTGCACAAGAAGTTTCTCATATGTCAGAAGAGGCAAAATGTTTGGATGAACGCTTGAGAACAGTTGATATCTGTTTGGAAGATGCTGAATGTGGGAGAGAGACTTCCTGTGAAAACCTTGTTCTGACTTTATCTGAAGAGCTAAATGCAATTTATGATCCCTCAAGTGAACAGATACTTAAAGAGGAAAAAGACTTACACAGGATTTTTTCCACAAAAAATGGTGAACTCCTTAAAAACATTCAGGTTCTACGTGACAGAATTAACAAAATAGGCTTGAAGGATCCAACAATTCCAGCTATTCAACAGAGGTGAATTCTTTTTTAAAGGTCTCTTAATTCATAGTTTCAGTGAACTCAGAGAGCCCGTGGACCCTTTGCCATAGAGCACTGAAACCTGAATATATCTTGAAGTGTCTATGGAGCATGGAAAGAAGCTGTGAACTAATGTTTTATTTGTTCCTTCACAGCCTAAATAAGGAAGCCTTCTCCATTTTTTTCTTTTCCTTTAAACTCCTATGTACATGTTTGTTTGAAGCATCATTGATGAATTAAAAATAGAAGGAGGCTGATTGTTACAATTTTAGTTTTCAGTAAGAAAACTGTCAAGCAGAGATGGGTCTTCTTGCTGAGCACTGATGCCTGTGATGTGGAACTGCAGTGTAAAGCCTTGTGTTATTTTATCACACCTCTAGAGAGCAGCTAAAATGATTTGTATGTCTCCAGTACTGTTTCAGAGGAGCTATATACTGCAGCCTTCCAAAGGATGAATAAACAATTCGCTCCTATTTATGTGGAGAGAAAAAGGGTGGGGTGAGGAGCTTATAAACTGTGACCAGTTTTTAAGTTGTTAAATCCCACGCTATGACAGAGCTTTGACCATAATTAAGATAGCTGGAATGCACTTACCTTTTAATACAAAATATGAATTACGTTATTACAGGCCCTATTGGTCTCTAGGATTTTGGATTACTTTCTCCAGAGGCTTAGGTCAGCATAACTCATCTGAAGGACTGTGTCAAATTACACAAACTGAAGATCAAATTAGACTTTTTATGATGTCATTTAATATAGTCAGCATGTGCAGCTCAGGATGAATTTCTAGGGAACTTAATAATTACATTGAGGGAAAAAAATCAAAGACTTACTTTAATATAAGGCTGTATTTAATTTTTTTCTAATAAAGGGTAAAATCATTAACTGAATTGGAAAAGGAATTGGATTGTGCTGCTGTTGAAATGAAACCTATGCGAGAAATTGCTATTAAGCTCCTACAGATGAAAGAGGAAAAAGCAGAAGAAGCAAATGAACAGTGCAGAGTTACAGAGAAGTTATGGGAGGATACAAAACTGTTGCTTGCTGAATGGTAAGGAGAAAAGCTACCTTTTAAAGTAGTGTTGTACAAGTGAGAAGCTTGCATGTGAAAACATAACAAGAAAAAAGCCTTAGACCATACTTTAAAGTGAACAAAATACTGATACAGTAGCAAATGTTACTGCCGTGATGTTGTAAAATACCATAAAGCCAAGAATTGCACGTAGAAGTTTGCAGCCAAAGCTCATGAATTTTCATTTAGCAGGTATGCAGTGATGTGTTGCACTTAATTGGAATCCAAAAGAAAAACCTGGCTACTGCTGGGAATGATGTGTCTTCTATATTTGCTGTGAATTTCATGCCAGCACATTCAAAAAGAAAAGTCAAACTGAAACAAATGGAAGAGGGTAGCTGGGAAAACAGTCTCATGCAGGAAAAGACTAAAGGAGTTTGGTTTGATAAGTCTGTAAGAGTGAGAACTGGGAAAGGCTGTGATTGATCACCCAGAGCCTCTGTCCTCTTACAGTTTTTAAGGCTAGTCCATGCTAGAGGTTTTGCATGGACTGCCACGGTTCTGGCTAACTCTCACATCTTGCACTTAGTGTCAATGGGAGTGTCTGTTTTCATATCCCACTAAGGTTGAGGTGGTTGGTATATCCTACTATCTGCCACCCAAGCTGTTGTGATATCTACTGCGCATTGTATTTCATTTTACTGGTAACAGAGCTTACCTTTCAGATGGAGTATATCATATAAACGGAACTGCTCAGGTCACATGACAGTTAAATGTGAATCAGAGGCATATGATGGTGAGGGGCATTTCTGATTCCAAAATCTGTCCAAATACCACAGCAGATATCACACAGGATTGCAGGGTTTATGACTGGTACACTTTATCCCCTCTTTCCCGTAGTAGTCAAAGTCTCCACATGTTGAATATAGGAGAAGGAAGCAGAGGCTGCTGCTTTATGCTTAGGCCATAAATAATACTTCTCTTTCTAATAGCCAGGAGCAGTGTGCAAGGGCTCTGGAGCTCCTCAAGCAATATCAAAGCTGCAAAACTAGACTGACCAGCATCATCCAGAAACAGGAGATAGTGCTTTCACAGCAAACTTCTTACATGGGGAAGGAGAATTTGAACAGACTAATAACAAAGGTGCGTAATAACAACTTACTGAAAAGGATGGAAAAGCCTTTCCTGGAAGCATTTGGGTGTAGAGTTGCCCTTGTACGCTCAGCCTTCAGGGCAAATGTTCGGACCTTGCTTTCTCTTTGGCTTCCAAAGTGCATTTAGGGACCACACCCTGGGTTTGTTTTGAGTAGAGTCTAGCTTTGCTTAGTGAATCAAGGTCTTGCTAAAGGGGAGGGATTAAAACAAAATCCATAAAAAGGCCATGATCTGGTATGAAAATAAGATGAAATCCTGTCCTACCAAAAACACATGTTAAAATCAGCCATGAGACTGAATGAGCAGATATTGCAGGACAAGCCATCTTTAAAGTTTATGACTTCTTTGGACAAAAATTTGACAGCCAGCTACATTCTTCTTGGCTAAATGAATACAACCCCCGGACATAGTTGTCCGTGACTAACGGATTAGTAAACAGCAGCGTATCCATCGTGACCCTTTTACTGTACAGGTTTCACATTTCTTGGCTGAGTTATTTAACTGGTTATTCAGATCCCATTTTTAGACCTTCTGACAAGGCATCACCCGCATCATTCAGGAACATTTGCTCTCAGGCAGTTAAGTTTAAGGAGCATAAGCAGTTTCTTCCCTCAGGCAGTGGGTTGGTGTCTGTGTGTCACCCACCCCTTCAGCTGAGTCGGGGTTTTTTCTTGGTTTCACCAGTGGCCCCTCGTATCCTTCAGACTCCTGCTGCAAGGGGACATCTCCTGCACGCCCTGGTCCCTGCTCACACGGAGACCCCTCACTGTTAACAACTGTTCCTCCTCAACTTGAGTTTTGCAGCTCCTGCTCCCAGAATTGCAGTCTGCAGTAACTCAAGCACAGCACAAGCATGTCCTTCAGTGCTGATCATTTGTTATTGATAAATATATAAAATAATAACAGAGAAGATTCTCTGCCTCAATCCGTTTTGTGAGTGCTGCTTTGGCGCCCCTCCCTTTATCTCAGTGGCTGGCGGTATCTACATGGGAAGATGTGCTGCTTGGCCCTGAGATCAGGAAAGCCTTTTTTGACTAACACTAGAGGTCAGTGTTTCTTTTCCAGAGAGCTTCCATGTTGTTTGTAAACACTGACATGGCAATTAAACACAAAGAGGCAACCTAGTGTTTAAATAGAAAGTAGGAAGAAGGAATATTTCAGTTTCTGGCAATGGCATGTTTGACAATGGCTATGTGTAAGTAGGATTTAAGTTTTTTGTTTTGTTTCTTTTTTTAGAAGTAGTTCAAAACCTGGGAATCAGAAGGCCAGGGTATATTTTTTTAGAGCTGTACTAGTATCTCAGATGCTTATTACATTGTTCGTTGTTTATTCCTGTGAGCGAGGTTCAGTGTATGGATGTACAGTCCCCTTGGAGTTGCAGTTATGACTTTTAAAGCAAACTGGTTTTTGCTCTCAGAAACACAGTATCCATAGTTCCCACTCGGCTGTTTTGCAGCCAGTAACAGAATGGTACGGATTTCTAACAGGGAAACGCTCTGATCAACATAACAGGGGTATAACAACAGAGGATACATTCCTAGTCTCATCATATTATATAAAATAGATAATATTGTGTAATGCTGTTGTTTCTCTCAACCAGTAAGAACAGCACAGCAGTTAAAGATGTTTTGCTGAATAAGCAGTCATAAGTAAACATGCTCGTAAATATTCATTTTGGTCTTTTTCACAGATTGAAGAGGCAAAAGAGGAATTTAGTGATCACTCTGAAGACGTAGACAGAATAAACCAGATCTGCAAAAACCTTCAATTCCAGCTCAATAAAATGAGAAGCTTTGAGGAGCCTCCGTTCGAGAATGAGGCGAACATTATTGTGGACAGATGGCTGGATGTATGTAAAAAGTAAATTATCAGGGTGGTCTTATCTGTTATGCATTATAGTAATTGATTCTGACGCAGTGTAATATTTGGAATAAATTAAATGCAATATGGCAAAGATTCTTAAGAGATAAATCTAAGTGGTTACCAGAGCAAAACTTGCAGGATGTCTGTTGGCGTAATGTTTCTGATCTCTCAGGTAGTTTATATCATGGATACTCCTTGGCAGTAAAAAATTCCAGGAAATGCAAGGAGGCAATATTTGTGCTTTCTGCATGAGCCCGTAAGCTTCCATAACAACTTCTGTGGATTTAGACTTGAGACAATCTGGAGAATTACACTGCTGGTGCTTTTGGTGAGAAATAGTTGCTACTGTCCATCTAAGCAGTGCATCAATATTGAGATTAAATGGTATTTACTGAGAGTAGATAAACATTAATGAGCAAGGCTCCTTCCTAAACCTGCCTTAAAACTGGCAAGCTGCCATTGTGATTGGTATGTTTGGCGACATGTGTGGCAGGGATTTAAATATCTTCTCCATGGCCAGTTCACTGTGAAGACACATGAGATTTTTTTTTTCCCTCGCCGCACTTGTTGTTTTTGTGGGTTGTTTTATCTCGCTCAGATCTTACTGTGCTGCATTTCTTTTTAGTGTATAACTCAACATTTCTGAAATCTCTGTATGTTTTCTGTGTATAAATCTCATGGCAGATCAATGAAAAGACTGAAAACTACTGTGATAATTTGGGAAGAGCTCAGGCTTTGTGGGAGAAACTTCTTAGTTTATCTGGCACAATCGACGCTTGGGCAAATGCAGAACTTAAGAATGCAGAAGACCGTTGTCTGACCGAAGAGGACCTTACACAGTTGAAGGTAATTCGAATGGAAATTTTTTACCCTTAATTTGCATTATAGTGATACAGCATTCAGGCTATAAATGTGCACATAATATAGAAATATCAGCACTGCAAAAGCAGAGGAAGTTACAACATTTGCAATTGTGTGTGCATGGATAGTTTCACTGAAGATTTTGCATAAGGTATTGGGGATACAGGTCTTGGAAAACAGAGACAGATAATGTATACATATCCTATATTGTCTTAAATTAATTCCACACTGCGAATGCTGCTTTAGATTACAAAAGCCCCCTCATTGTTATTGTGCTGTAGAAACATACAGCAAAGAGAAGGCCTGGAAGCTTGTAGTCTAGAGTACAGTGGTGTACATATTCCTTATGCCGAAATAAGAAAGGGGACAGAGTATGTACGTACTAGTGATTAGTTTTCTAGTTAGAAATTGCCTATCCGTAAAGATACTGGAGCCTCAGAAATGACTGGGCAATGCACAGGTCAAGAAGCGGTCACAGAGGTGACCTATTTTGCGCCTGTGATCCTTGTCCTGCTGCGCTCCCCAATGTCACTTAATGCGGCCGTAATGGTGGCCGGCTGCTCAGGCTCTCCAGGGGCTGCTCGCTGGCAGACCGCAGCACAGCCTGCGCTGCCGGGGCCCCTTTTGCACAGATTACAGCATTAACTCTTAATATCGAGGTGCAGTTGGGTGTAAAAACATACACTCGAGCTCTGTGCCGTCGAAGAGCCTTGTATACGGGAGTAAAGAAATTTTAATTCTGACTTTAGGGTCGTAACCGACCAGCTGCGCTGCTTTGTTGTGGCTCTAGCCAGAATCTGCTAAACAAAATCATTTCCCTGCTTGAGTGGGATTCGGAAATATAAATCCCATATCAGTTTGTCTGAAAATATGCAGGTGTGTTTTTCTTCAGTGTTTACATGCTACAAATGCCTTCTTTTTTATTAAGCTTATTTGCAGCGTTACTGCTGCTGTTAGTGCTGCTCGTTTGTTTTAATTTGCAGAGCAGTAAAAGGAGCTCTTTGTGTATAGATCTTCCCAGAGAAACAGTAGGATACACGCTGTGCAGAGGTGGATATTTTGTCACCTGATTATTGCCTTTACCATTATATTGTTAGAATTTACCTGGGGTAGTTCAGATCCCTGAGGGCTCCAGTAAAAACACACCAGCTGGCAACTGCATCTTAAGAGCCATCTTGTTACCTGGAAACTGCTCAAGGCTGGCACGGTGTAACCATGTCCCCACCGTGCCTCTGCTGGTGCTTGGGAAGGGCTGTGCTAGAGGTGGCTGTGCTGAGGTTATTCCACTGCCCACACGGAAGAGGATAATTCCCAAAAGAGAAGAGGGCAAGAGGGCAAGGGAGAGAGAAACCTTGTTTCCCATGAGCTGTTACAAAAGTGGTCTAGAAGGAGAGACAACTGAACTCAGTGCATTAGTGTTTTTGTAAAATGATTTGTAGTGCAGAGGGTGTCAGATTAATTTATCAGATTATTATTATTTCTTTTGTCGTTGATCCTGAAACATCTCTCCATTAATATTTATTACAAAAAAAACCAAACAAACAACCAAACCCAAACTACTTCAATGTGTATCATGTTACAGAGGGTTTAAACTCGGGTTCCTTTGTGACTGCCCAGCAGAGCACCGGTGTACGTGCTTTCAAGAAGCCAGTCACCAAAGATCAGAGTAATGAATTATTTGACTGCACATTTAAAGATATTTTCAGTATAACTAATATGACAGAAGTTCTGCTTTCCCCCGTAGCCTGTATGCAAATGGGAACTCTTTTTAAGGGCTGCAGCATATGAATGGATTTTGATGATTGCTTCTGCAGAGGCTGCAAAGGAATACTTTGTACTGAGGGAGTTTGAAATATTGATTTGGGAATGTGAGACAGTGTGACTATTTTAGATATATCCCGATTCATAAGTTGAAGTTAGTATGTTACTTTCACATTACTGGCTTGTTTCAAAACCCATTCAAATGAGAAGAGGTCTTCTCATATACAAATGACTTTCATTAAAAAAATATTTACAGCATGTGTTCCATTTTATCACATCCCTACCAAGTGTATCATCATGATGCCAATTCTTGATATTGTCTATAACATCTGAGAATATCTCTTTCTAATAGAAGCAGCAAGAAGTAAATACAAAGTTAATATTATTTTCCTGCATATTTGCTTGGATTAATATAGAAGTAAAATACTTAAGATTGTCAAATTTATGCTAGATTTGTACTAACAACTGCTTTGCCTGAGAAACGTGGAGTGTTTCAGACTTTAATATAAAAAAGTCTAAATTGGTAAAATGAAAATCAGGAAATGGGCCAGTTATGGGAGCTCTGTATGCCAAAAAGCAGAATCAGAATTTTAATAATATAATTGTCTAAGAGAAACATGGAGATTTAATTTGGTGGGAAACCCAGTTACCGATGTGTTTTTTCCACCTTTAGGCATGCCTACGAGTCCAAGAGCAGAAACTGCAGAAATTTGACAACACAGTGGCTGAGATAGAAGAACTTTTGAATAGTAATGAATCTCCACTGGAGCTACAGGTACAAAGAAGCTTTTACAGCTAGTATGCCAGTGCTTATTACTACAGCACTGCTTCTAGCGTTGTCTTTGCCACAATCATTTCTTGGTTTCACTTAAATCCACCCAAAAAGAATTGGAGGGATTCTGTTGGCTGTTCGCAGTGAGGTTTCATTTGTTGTCTTTCTTGAGCTCTGAGAACCAAACCTGTCATTTTAAACACAAAGACCTCTCTCAGTCCTGTGCCTTTTAGGGACTTAGACCTGAGCCAATTGTTTTGCAGGCCTGCTGAAAGAGGCCAGTATCAGTGATATCTGGCTTTTAACTATTGGCCAAGAACAAGGCACAGTGGCCCTTGTCATCCCTTTGGGGATCCCAGCCACCCAGCATGCCGACTGTCTGTTTTAAACTGTACCTTTACCTGGATATGTAGCTTGGTAGTATGCAACTATTTGTACAGAGTGATGCTTACTTGTGACGTTTCCCTTTGAGATATCAGAAGGAAATCTTCATCTTTTTGTGTTAACTTTGCACAGCAAAGAATAAATCATTCTCCGCTGTTTGAGACCGCATTAGCCTACCCTGATCCTACACCCGTTCCCTAAGCATCTGGTCTCAGTGTCCGTCAGATGCACCTTGAGCTTGACCCAGTTTGTGTGTTTGTCCTTGGCAGGCAGTGAACTCAGCAACCTTGTGCTGTGCACACTGTGCTCCTCAGAAGCACCAAATGCCCCTGGGGTGGTGTTTCAGTGTGTGGCCGTGATCCCACTGAGTTGCTGGCTCACAGAAATCTGCCTTAAGGATAAGAACCTGTTGCTCCTTGGTGACTAGTCTTGAGCCAGAGCTCCCCACCTCTCTCCTCTTTGTGCCTGTTTTTTATGTGGGGATGAGTGTGGGACATGTACCCTGGTGGGATCCACGCAGGGAGGTTTGTTACAGAGAGAGCTGGCACCCTCTTTTTTCACAAAACACCTTTGTCCAGCTCAGAGTAGACACTGGAATAGACTGACAAATAAATTTGTTAGTAAAGCAGCACCAGTATATGCATCGCTAATAAAGATGAATAGAGATCATTCCTCCTCAGAAAAGCAGGGCTTAAATACTATTATTTTTCAATTTGTGGAGTGGGAGGGAAAGAAGCTGGAACAAACTGTGATTCAAAATGCCTGGAGTTCAGATCATTTCATTGTTGTTTTTTTGGTTTGTTTTTTTTATCTGTCATGGGGTTTTGTAATATTCTAGGAAACCAATTCAACATAATTTCTTACGTATATTTATTTCCAATTTTAAGGTCATCAGATCATCTGTTGTGCAAAAGATGGAGCTAATAAAAGAGCTCTTATCAACGAAGCGGGGGACCAGTGAACTCAGCGTGAATACAGCAGAACTGAAAGGGGACCTTGATTTGGCAAAGACACAGATTGGAATGACTGAATCACTTTTAAAAGCTTTATCTCCTTCTGACACCTTAGAGATCTTTACTAAATTAGAGGTAGTGTGCCACAAATTACTCCTCTTTTACAATTTTGTTCATTATTTCTCTCCTGGGCAAATCTTTGTGTTTATCTTGTATATGTTGAAAACTGCTAGAGTAATTCAAGTGAAGAGCCTGGCTTGAACATTACCTGAAGCTGTCAGAAATGTGAGAGAGAAACCTGATTTCACTGGATGTTATCAGGTGTAGTTAGTTAACTCTTGCAGCTCTTGGAAATGGTTAGGGGTAGGCACAACAACAGTGTACCACTGAAGATGCATCGAAGCAGTAGAACAGGTATTTGGCTGTATCTTTTTCTGAGACTGAGTGATATACAGAGGTTGGTTGCCTTTGTGCCACCTGATCTCCCTGCAAGGGGAGCTCTCAGTAGGCAGTTTAACCCAATTTTCCATCCTCTTTGCACCATGGAGAGAGGCGAAGAAGGAGCTGCTTCCTGCTTGGAGGTTCAAGACTAGCAAGATTTAAACTTCTTGTGGAGCACTGAATGGATTATTCTGGATGTCAGATCGCTAGTGTTTGGGGCAGTGAAATCACAGGCATCGGAAAAAAAAGATACAGCTTTTAAATAATTCTCCCAGCTCCCTCTAAATTATCTTTCAACCCACAGCGACTTGATACACAGAGTAAGGGGTGGACTAGTGCCCGCGACAGCTAAAGCATTATAGCTTCCAGGTACTATGTTCTCTGGAAGTAACTGGATTACTGTGCACTTCACATGTCTATTGTGTGGTGCCAAAATGTTCATGAGTGAATGTATGGGTGATTATGTATGCATACAGATGTATACACACTGCTCAAGGAGAGTTTAGTGCTTATGTCTACCTGTTGATTATCTTATTGTCAATGTCAATATATGTTAAGAAAATATTTTGACACATAGGCAGGACTAAACCTTTCTGAAAAACTCTAGTTTGTACTAAAGCAGCTCTGTACAGTGAACTCCTTGTGTGTCAGATTTTTCTTTTTAACAGTTACCTTTTTTTTTTTCTTCTTAACTGTAGGAGATACACCAGAAAATTCTGCAACAAGAACACCATGTGACGTTGCTCCAAGAAGAGACTGATTGTCCTGATGTGGATGAATTAAATAAGCAGCTTAAATGTGTCACTGATTTATTTAATAAGAAGAAACATGTGTTTCAAGATCACTTTATCGGTGTTTTGAACCGTAAGCAAGCATGTTTCACATTTATGTAGCTTTAGATTTGTATTGACCATGATAATCACATCAAGGTTCTACCATTACTTTATTTTTGGATCGGTATCTGAAACTGCTTTGATATTTCAAATTTCTTCAGGGTTCTGAACAAGATAAAGATTGGGATAAAAACGGCTTTGACTCCAACAGACTACTCAGTCTGAAACAAAGTATTTGGTTTCTTACCTATTTTTTTAAATGTAAAATAAAAGTAGAAAGCATAATTCAGGAACAAATGTCAGAATATTTCCTTTAAAAATACAGAAATAGAACATTTTTGTTTTTTCCAGTTGTTTTTTTTTTTATCTTAGCTGGGAAAATGAATAACATTACTTACTATATATTAATATGTATTAGTTTTTGTTTTAAGCAGACACGGGGTTGTGCTGGTGTAGAATTAGGCCCAAAGGTAATCTCATCTTCACGTAGTTTTTGAGTGATATTTGTTTATGTGAAAATGAGAAAAGTTGTCAGTAGACTAATGCAGGCTTTGTTAAGTGAAACTGCTCCATCTAGCAGACTGTCCCTCCCAACTGAACAGCTATGCTTGTTGTTAATTAATGTTGGGCAAAAAGAAGTATGAACTGTGGCATTTTCTGTCACATGGCCTGTAGTGAAAAGCAACCTTTGACGGTAACACTAATAAATGTAATTACAAATTGTCTAAAATCTTCACGTTAAACAGAATTTTCTTTTACAAAATACAGTTAATGAAGAAAATTGGAATGTATCTTTTTCAGGTCAGTGCAAGAATTTTAATGACTGGTTCAGCAGCGCTCAGCTGTCTTTGAAGGACTGCTTTGAACCTGCAGAAACAAAACTGATACTGGAAGAAAGACTGCAGAGGCTAAAGGTAAAGTATTTAAATGTTCTAATTTCTAAAGCTGATTGTTCTTGAAGTTTTACTTTTTTACACAGGAGACGATTCTTGGTTGCAAGTTCACCTCCCGTGGTACCTCCCGTGGTTTTGTAACTTGAGGCTAAACAAACGTTTCATGTAACTTAAAGCATTAGGAAAGTAAGCGGAATGAAAATAAAACTTTGTTACAATGAGCTATCAGTGTTCATGTTCAGAAATGGCAGGTGAGAAACAGGACTGTGGTTGGTGAAAGTCACTGGGCCTTGACTAAGTACCTCGGTGTGCAAAGATGCCAAAAGTCAGATATGTACAGAGCAAAATTTAAATCTAACCCCTGTTGGACTCAAATGTTAAAAAATTGTATTCGCTTTGTTGTAGCCAGATTTTCACTCTATCTCTGACAAAATCAACAGAAAAGAGATGGAAAAGCCACAACACCTGCAAGAAGCAATCATAGTTAAGCAGCAGAAGAAGACATAGTGATGCCAGTACTAGATTTGCATGTTCCTGGCCTGTTTCTTGTGTGTGTATTTGTGCTATAAAGAAGAAAATGCAAGTAGTCTACTTCACCTTCTCCTTATTTTGTGAAAAACAACTTTTCCATTTACAAGTGGAATAGTCAGCAAACTGTGAATTAACATCTAGTCCATCTCAGGAACTGGAATCGCTGTAAAAAATATTGGAGGAGATAAGAGGAGCTGAAAAACTCTTATAAGTTATCTACTGTACAACAGAAAATTTGACAAATGCGTCTTGTGTTTGTGTTCTTATCCAGCACTTCCTAACATCTGAAGGCAAAGACAGAGATATCCAAGAGGTTAAAACTTTGTTGAATAAAGTGAAGCATTACTTGCCCAAAGCAAGCATTAACCAGCTTAACAGCCGTGTGAGAGATCAGGAAGCAGAGCTGCAAAGATTGATCTCCAAATGTCAGAAACGGGAAAAGGAGCTTGGCGCTTCTCTCCAGCAGCTCAGTAGGTAGGCAACTAGCATCGTTTCTGACATTTTAATCACAAGTTGATATAAAATGATTCATTATTAACAGCTATAATAAATGGCAAACAACTCTGCTTTTTATTAAAGATGGTATTTTAAAAAGGTAGTGAGTTGTATGCTTCGTTTGTTTTTTTTGCTTTGTAGCAGATTGAGTGTTATATGGGAGTATGTGCTTATGGATAGTTTCAGTGACATGAACCAAGGTACTTAAAATTAAGCTTGTGCTTAAAATTTTACTTGATCAGGTGCATGATATTTATGTTACTTTTTCAGAAAACATTGCTGTCAGCAGGTTTCAGTCATGCAATACCTCTCATTTTGACCTGTGTCTGTATTTATACTCTCTTTAGCCTTGAAGAAAGTAGCACGGTCTTGGAAGAATGGCTCACTGCTCAGGAAGAAAAGCTAAAAGAGATCAAAAAAGATGAGACAAAGCTTGAAAACTTCTATAAAACACTATTAATGCAGAGGTATCATTTTTCTTTGGTCTCTAGCTGAAAACTGTCTTCTAAAGAAAATTGCTCCATGGTGTTACGAAAAATAGGTGTTTATTAATATTTTTTTTTGTTTGCTTTTCAGAAAGCCATTTGATTCCGTGGCTCAGCTTACACATTCCTTGAGGGAGGCTGGGCTGACAGATGAAACCATTTCAGAAGCCACTGATCTTATTAGTAGATACCACACACTGATAACACATGTAAGTGAAATGGCAGGGAATACTGAGAGACTTCCAGTGGAAGGACAGAATTTTGAAGAACTTGCCCGGGATGTTTCTTGCTGGATCAAAAAGCTCGAGGAGGCTGTTAGTAACCTGAGTTCACAGGAAAGTGAGTTGCCATCAGACGAAAGGATTAATCAGATAAAGGTATTGTAAATGTATTCCTTTTTTACTTCACAGCTCATGCTAATATCAAGGGAATACTTGATGAGTCAATAACTCATCAAAGGTACTAGCACTGCTGGTTATCTGGGGATTTGTGGCTTATATGGGGAGAAAAGGGTGTGTTTGGGTTGTTTTTTTTGGGGTTGTTTTTTGCATAATTTGTTATGCATGGAAAATGAGCCTCTCTGCTGCATCTATGGTTGGAGCAGCACTGAATTTTTCAGGTGCTGGTTGTCATGTGCCTTCCCATCATAGCCTGCTCCAGTGGTGGAGGGGGAAGGAGGTCAGTAACATAGCTGGCGCGTCTGAAGAGCTTCTACAAGGCGTGTGGCTTCTTTGGTGCTGTTGTGCTGGGCTACTTCACTGCCTGTGTGGCGCTCTCAGGCCTCAGTGTCCTCTTTGGTGTCTCCTCTCTGATTACTTAGAATGAAGATGCTGAGATTTACACGGTTTGTTCAGTGGATGGGATAGTGTTGTGACAAATACCTCTCCCTAAGACTTGGAACTTTTTTTTATTTGTCAGAACAATACTGGTTTTGTTATGTAGAGAATAATGTCTAAATTGTCTTAATTATCCCAACCTTTCTAAAACTTACATAATTTATCCATTTATGTATCAGTTATGTGATATATTGGAAGGAGAATTCTTTTGTCTTGAACAGCAGTGTATAAAATATGAATAAAAGTCATTGGTAGTATCTTTTATTTTGTAACCAAAATGGGTTGTATATCTACTGCTTCTGCTTCTTCTTTAATACAGGAAATCATTGCTCTCAAAGATGCTGGAGAGGCCAAAGTACAGAACATGATAGCTCTAGGAGAAAATTTAATGAGAAATGAGAAAAATAAGAAGCCAGTAGTTCAGCAGACTGTTTCTGAGCTCCAGAAGAAGTGGGAAAGCACCTGTCAGCTAGCCACTGAATATAGAAGGTAATACGGAATTCACCAAGATCACATACTGCTATACCGCCTTTCTTCTCTCCTTCCTGCACCAGTTCNTGGAATTCACCAAGAGGCAGTACAGATCACATACTGCTATACTGCCTTTCTTCTCTCCTTCCTGCACCAGTTCCATTGAATTTGTGAATTTGTGTGCTTTGGACGCAGAACAAGATACCTACAAAAATATTTGTATTTCTGCAGCATTGTGGAGGGGCGGGTCACAATTTCAACAGTTAAGTGGGGGATGCAGCCAGGAGATGTAAGGCGGATGTCCGGTCAGCAGAAGAGGCCTGCCCCACTTTCCTCAGATTGCCTTTCCATACTGAAGTGTCTTAGTCACTCTGGTAAAATAAAAAAATAACAGTATGCGCACCCAATGCTACTTTTTTCATTAGACTGTGCAGTGAGGGAGCACTCATTTAACTACTGCGGTGGCCCTTCCCTGCAGTGTGATCAGGGCTCTGTGCCCCTGGCATGGTCCCTCAGCAGAGGTGGGATCTACCTTTGCACATGTTTATGCTGCTTCAGAAGGAAGTTTGGAGTAAACCCTAGAGGCTGGGATTAGAGTTTTTAAAGCCTAGGTTGTTCTGTCTCTATGGGAGGCGTTCTTGGCTGTGGCAGCTGGTACTGTTAAGTCAGCAAAGGCACTTCAGTGTTGCTGGCGCTGTGACAACTGTGTCTGAGAAACTTTAAAACATGTTAGATGATTCCAGGCATGTTGTATAAACATAAACTGAAGTTCTGATATTGCACATGCCAGGAATTTAAAGGTACTTGTTTGCCATAACGTCCTTGAGCTGAATTTCAGTAAAATCACTGGGAGTTTTGCTGTTGAGATCATTGTAAGCTGGAGTAGGCCTACTGTATACTTTTTAAAAACTGCCCAGGGAATGAATTAATAAAGTAAGTATTTTTGAGAATGTTCAATTGCCTTGTTACTGAGCACTGGGTACAAGCAATGCACATGGTATTCCAAAAGATACAGCATTGGCTGCATTGGCTCAAACACAGCTGAATACAGAGTACCTTCTTCACAGTGTGTGGGAGACAGGGGACAAGGTGCTCAGCATGTCTGAAGAGATGCTCAGGGCCTTGCAGAAGCAGGCCTGTGAATAACAGATGTTACACAGTAACACCAGCAGCATGAAGGTGGAATAGAGAACTTGTTAATGCACATGAGGCTATACTTTATTTCTCATTTGCAAAAAAATACTGGTCTTGAGGGGCAAAAACCAAAACACTTAAGCTTTGCTTTTGTTCTGAATTGTTCTGCTGTACTTTACAGAATTATAACCAGGCTTTATTTATTTGGATTTGTTTGTGTGGGATCATATTTTCAAATGTTGGCATTTAAGTTCCATCTGGAATATATCTGAGTTTCATCACGAAATGTGAACACACAAATGTTACTTCTGTCTCACTGATCGTAGCTGCATATTTCCTGTGGAAAAATGCCATGTGTTCACTTCCAGCAGATCAGCGTGCATGTTTACAGAGCAGACAAGTCAAAATCCAATGTTAATGTCAGGAAAATAGGCACTGGACTGTGCTAACACGACCCATATTGCATATGTTGGTCTTGTCTGTATCTGTAAAATTCCCCTACCTCCATCTCAATGTGCATCTTCTACAGAACAGTCCTTTTCAGGAGACTGTCAAGAAGTTGTCAAAGGGAATAGATTTATAGCCATATTGTGATTTTTAGGCAGAACTTCTGCTGTATTTTTCTTCTTTTCATTACAGAGCATAAGCACCATGTCTCAGATGCTCGAAACTATGGGTTTATAGGTTAAGATTTAAGAGAGTTAGTCACTTGTTGTGCGTTTAAGTCCAGTTCAGCAAAAATAACTTAGTGTTTCTTGTTTTCATCACCTTGTAAATGCCAGTCTAAAACTGATCAGTAATTTAAAACCTGAAGAGAAATATTCAGTATGCTCAAGTTCATTCTAATGGCTGACTTGTTCACAAATTGCTATTTTCCAGGTAATGAATACTTTTTTTTTTTTACACTCTTAAACACTGTGTTTTCTTAGCCCTCAAGAGCAACTTCAGTTCAACAGGGAGCAATATGTGCAAAGCAAAGAAGATCTGAGACTGGCTCTAACTGAATTGGAGAAACAGCAGCAGGAGATAGGTTTTGCCCTTCAGCCTGGTTTGCAGGAGAAGCAAGCTCAGCTGGCAAACTATGTCCACCTCCTGCAGAAAGCAGAAAACTTAACTTCCCAATTTAATGAATTGAGAAGCCAGGAAGATCACCTGCAGGATCCCTGCTTGACAGAAGTGGAATGGTTGGATTTAAAGCACCAGCATGAAAATCTGCTCAGCCAGCTACAGGTTGGAACCTCCCTCTCTTTCCTTAGATTATTGGTATGCTGCTTGATTGCGTTTCTCACTGTTTGCCTCTTGTACCATTCAGCTGGTAACTTAGGGGTAAAACTGGGAATGGTGAACGTTGCTTTGTAAAAAGGCAGGGGATTCCTCTCTCTCTCACACTGTGGGAAAAAGAGCACCAAAAGCTCGTATTTTTCAGTGCCTTGTACCTGGCAGAATGATAAACATTTAAACAACCTAGACCAAGGCAAGTGTGAAGAATAGCATTTTAAACCTGTATAAACAGATTCAGATAGCTATAATATGAAGCACTTTTTCCTATAATCTCCAAGCCATGGTTGTTTGGGTTTTTTTCCTATTGGAAGGATGAATGGCTTTTCCTACATCTTGTTTGTTATTCATTTTGCCCAGTTTAGTACAAATTGCATTTGCACTGTGTGTAGCCTTCTGCATCTAATCTTTCATCCGCTGTGGATAGAAAACATCACTTCTTAAAGTATGTTCTTATGGAATGCAAATGCTTCTGCTTCCTGCTACTAATGAAGATTTTATTCATGGTGAAGTCTGTGATGTGCTGGGAAGAGGGCAGGATATTTTCTGTGCGCCTGTGTTTAGCTGGATATTTTATCGGAAATAGGTCTTTTGTGCTGCTGAGGTCCTGGAAAAGCTGTGACAGTCTGTGGATGAGTTATATTTGTTTGAGTTAATGGCAGTCTAATTCTAGAAACCTCTTGTTTTCTAGACCATAGTGCAGACATTGGAAAGTCGTGTTCAAGAGCATAAGCAGTTTCAGGATATGATAACCGGCCTGAGCACTGAGCTGAAAACTGTCTCTGAGAAGCTTGCTGACTGTGAAGGTCCAGCAATGGAACAACCATCTGCTGAACAAAACCAGTTGAAATCCCAGGTATGTTGCAGTGGGTCCCTGCCCTAGGGGCTTGTAAACACCATCACATTTAGAAAAGAGAAATCTTAATGATATTGAAATGAAAAATTAAGAAGCCTTTCTAAAATATAAAGTATATGTGATGTTCCTTTTATCATGGTAATTGTAGGCCTAAACCCACTCTTAATGAACCGAGTGGACGTTCAACTGTCGACGAGGCTGAAGGAAGAATTGTCTTAGCTTAAGCATACAGGGTTCTTCAGTTTGGTTGGTTGGTTGATTTTTTTTTTTTTTCCTCTCTGGACATAATGAGGAAAGAGATCATTAAATTTGATGTTAGTAAATGTCTTTAAATTAGCCAGAGCAGAAATCTTAGGAAAATGTCCGTGAGCCAAGTTCAGTTGTAAGAAGTGTCCTTCATGCGTAAGTAGACATTCTTTTGCACTTTGACAGAATGGATAATGGTCTTGTAGCTGTAAGCTGCTGAAAGCTGCAACCATAGCTCAGCTTTAGCTCACTGCAATTCCCCTTCTGCCAGAATTCACTGTACCTCAAACAAGTGAAAAAGAATAGGAGAGGGAGGAGATTATCTGTTCAGAATTTGGAAAGATCACCATACGCTTCACACTGTACTGTTTGACTGTTGTATCACTGTCATAATGCTTAGAACTTCAGGGGTTCTCTGTTCATAAGAATGACTGACTAAAATTACTGATTTAGTATTTGACTTGCTGCGGCAAATAGGTCTGCGTGTACTTTTCAGCAGTTTGTTGTTCACAACAAATGTTTACAATTTTAGGCATTGACTTTAGATCTTAGCATTAAGTATATTGAGTAAAGATACTTTTCAATAAAATGCTTCCTTTGCATTTAAAGAAACAACAAGGACCTCTTAGTCGATGTGAAGACACGCTAAAGAAGATTTTGGTTTTAGCAGAAACCGTTAAACAACACACCTCTTCACCAGGACAGAAATTTATTAAAGATGAGATTGAAACACTTCAGAGTGAACACAGGAGCCTGGAAGAAAGACTTGAAAGTGTCAAGCAAAAGAGGGAAAGTATTTTTAGTGAAGCCCTTGAGTTAAAAGATGGGTTTGGTAATGAAAAACAAATGGAAGATAAGACGGATATGATGCTGGAGAGAGAGGTAGAGATCACTTCTGATAGTCCTGTTGCTGCAGAAGAGAGCCCCGCAGCAGTGAAGTTAAAGCAACCCTTGGAAATGCACGATGTGAGTAGATTTGTTGACAGTGATAACAGTAGAAGACTGGCTAAAGAGGGATCTGTCTCCAATGCCTTTTGTACATTGAATCCTATATGGCGTCCTTCATTTCACTGAAATTAAACCTTCTTTAAGTACATGTGTACAAATCGAAGATGTGAAGGACTCCTTTAACTTGTTATAACAAGTCTGTAATGAGCCAATAGCATCTATTGCTAAAAATGGCAGTTTTTCATTTAAACACAACCTGCCTATAGCTTTCTCTTGGACTTAATTAGGGCAGGTACCCTTGGAATACAAAGAAGGTGTATAGATGAGAAAATTACAGATACACCTCTGATAAAGAACTTTGAGAGCTTCTCTTTAATCAGTAAGGCTTGTTTAGAGCAGCAGCACAGTATTTGTCCTATTTATTTTTATAGATAGTGATTTTTGCCATTCAGAGATTTAATGTTAAAATACAATATTGATGGTTACAGAAGCAGATTTTCTTTTATGTTGTTTATCTTAGGATCAAGTTGTAAATGGAAATATGTCAGACAAAGAGAAGCAAAACGATCCACTTTTGGAGGAGAGCAGTGTGCCGTCAGACAGCACATTACAGGGTGTCCATCAAAGCAAGGACAGATTGGAACAGACTGTTCAGGTACCTGACAATTATGTTCTAATACATGCCAGTGTGTGTATATATATATATATATATATGTATGTCTGTCCACTAGAAATGCATATGTAACACCTTAAAATCTGTAGTCTTACAGAGACTTATTTTCCTTATCCGATAAAGGGAATGATAAATTACGTTCTCCAAATCATCCCCTTGGTCTTGCACGTGTGAAGTGTGCAAGAGATCAGTGTGATAATCTCCCTCATTGAGTGATAACTGTAGCTGGGAGAGATGGCCATCAAAATACCAGAGTGGAAACCGTTTGTACTGGGATTTCTGGAGAAGGAGCAAGTTCAATAGTTGTCAAATGTATCTAAACAGATACTTCTATGACAATATTAAAAATCACATGAGCACTTGCTCATGTTTAGTTTGTCCAGAAACTGTCATAGTGACTAAGGTCCTGTAATGGCAAACTGATCTGAGCAGGCATTTCTGAGAGACTCTGGGTTTGGGTTACTTCAGGCTTTTCCTTCATTTATTAAGCTAAATTAAAGATAAAGTAGACAGCTTGTGGAATGTGATGTTCCTCAGTAAACTTAGATTTTTGGACTGTGACTTTTACTGGTTGTAAACATTTTGTATTTTTTAAATGAGGAGGAGGCTGATAAACAGAGGCCAGGTGTGGATGAACACGACAGAGTCCAAGAGGATGTTCTGGAGAGTGCAATTCAGAGTGGTGAAGCAGAACTGGAAAGTCATCAAGGTGGTGTTAGTACTGAAGGCGATGAAACAGGAAAGGAAATCCATCCAGTAGAGGTAACTGGACATGAGATTACAGAAGAGTGATTGAATTTGAGAGTATATGTATACAGCTTAGTTACAGTGGAGATGATACTACTAATAAATCAATAAATAAATAGTAAATCCCTCAAGTTACACTGAGCTGTTTTTATCTGATGTGCTGTATGCTTAGTATGCATTAAATCTCTGAATCCTTTCCTGTACATTAAAATTAGTATGGAGGGAACTTTTTATTTTTCATTAGTGGTTTGCTGAGGCTATTGCATTCCGAGTCGCCTGGATGTACTGTGATATCTTCTTACCGTTTTGCTCAAATACTGTTATTTTGCTTGACTCTCATTTATTTAGACTCCTTATTTACTTTGCCCATAGGAGGCTGCATTTCAAATGCTGTTTGATGCACCCTGGTACAAGGGGAATTTTGACAAACTAGAGCAGTCTTTAGGAGCTGGAGCCATAATGAGTGAGAAGAGACAAAGTTCTTGTTGGAGATGAGAAGGGTAACAGGGATCTCCCTGCTGTCACCCCTCCCTGCAGGGGTGTTACAGAGAAGATAGAGGCAGACACTTCTCAGACCCTCAGTTTTAGCAAAACTGTGAGATGCTGGAAGCAGTGTAGTTGTGACAAGATGGAGCACAGTGAGCACTCGTGATCTTGCTGAGAATTGGAGTAAATCTGTTCATTCTGGGTTGTGGGTAGAATCATAGAATCGGCTGCTTTCAGTTTGCATCCTGTCCGACTTGCAGCCAGCAGCTGAGATAACACCCGTGCAGCATGGATAGGTTCCCAATGCTGTGCTCACCGCCATAGTCATACTATAAGGATTTGCCATTCTTTATTTTTTGTAGGTGGCTGTTTTATCTGTCCCCAGGTAATAAACAAACTCAAGCAGAATTTACAGTCGGCAAATATTTCATCATACACGTACAGCAAATCCCTGGGCTGCCCGTAGGAATATCCTGCCTGGTAATTGGCTAAGTGTCTAACCACAGACTCTATCTGCAGTATGAGTACAAGACTGGAAACTCAGGGGAAAAGCTAAACCTCTTAAAAAATGAATTCAGGGCTTCATCCAGAAGTATACAGCTCACAGTCCATGCTTAGAATAATGAAACATTAACAGCGTAGGTCACAGGAAGAACACTTGCAATCTGCAATTTTTCTAAAAAATCATAACAGAATTACAGCACTGCTTCTTCTAAATGGTTTCCTTTACCATAACCTTGCCCACAATAAGTTATAAGATGTAATTGTGGGTTTCCTCATCTAACTATAATTATGGGCTTCATAACTTTATCATCACAAGCCCTGTAATTACGACTCAGCCAGTTTGATTAGGGCTTTTTGATTACTTGTTTCTTGTATTTTTCTTACACCAAAAGGACAACCCTAGTGATGTCGAAAATTCATCATATAAGGAGGATGTGGAGCAGGTTCAGCAAAAGGTGTGCCACAAGACTCAAGTCCTGGAATCTGCAGCAGTTAAGAAAGATGATCTGGAATCTAATTCCCCAGTTTCTGCACATGAGGTAACCCACATTCTGTTATTTCGTGCTAAATTTGTCAGCTGAAGTTCTGTAACAAAAGAAGGGGCAATTACTGTCGCATCAAAATCAAGACCATTGTGTATAGTTCTGCTTTATGTCCATAGTAGTTTTGAACTTTATGCAAAGTGCTATTGTATGATTCAGTGCATCTGTCCAAAACAGTGATATTGAGGTTTAGTCAGTCTTTACTTCATGATATTTAGAGCTTCTCTTTAAATTGTTAATCAATACAATTGCTTTGCATGTTCTCAGTTAGCTGTGGTAGGTTTTGCTATCGTAAAGAAGGAAGATCAGAAAACTGAAATCCAAGGGTGATCCAGTTTAAAAATAATACGTGAAATAAAATAGAGAAAAGAGAGTGAGTTCAATGTGAATGAATAACAAGGTACATTACTAAATGACATTACTAAGTCTGGGTGTTACATCACAAGTGCCCCATGACTGCTGTTCCTTTGTCACCACATTCTTAAATTGAAGGTAGGGCCCAATCTAATCTTCAGAGTTTAATCTATAGGCATCCATTGGCCAGTCTTACCTGGGACTTGCACATCTGATGTGACTGGAAACCCCAACAAAATCTTCCAGAGGTCTTGGGAGTCTCAGAAGGTCCCTGCTGGCTGGAAGCTAGCCAATGTTATTCCAGTTTCCAAGAAGGGGGTGAGGAAAGACCCAGGAAACTACAGACCTATTACTCTAACCTCAATTCCTGGAAAAATTATGATCATACTGAGTACTAGTGAAAAGCATTTTAAAAACAATGGAATCATCATAGAATCATTTAGGTTGAAAAAAAGGCCTTTAAGATCAAGTCCAACCATAAACCTAACACTGCCAAGTCCACCACCGAACCATGTCCTTAAGTGCCACATCTACATATCTTTTAAACACCTCCAGGGATAGTGGCTTAACCACTTCTCTGTGCAACCTGTTCCAATGTTTGACAACCCTCTCAGTGAAGAAATTTTTCTTAATATCCAATCTAAACCTCTCCTGGCCATTTCCTCTCATCAATCCCTTCCAACTGAAACACTCCTATTCTATTCTACTCTAAATTTACTGATTTTTCACTTTTGAGCATGATCGTTAAGCGCTTGTATTCGATCAATTTGGAGCTTGCAAAGGGAAGGGGAAGTAGATTCTGCTGATTTCCTGAGGAAGGTGTTGTCCGAGAAAGGATTTAGGCTGTGCGCCAGAAGCCAGAGTTGTGTTCGATAGTTTCCCACCGGCCTGCACTGTGAAGGCAACGGGAGCCCTGGCTTTGTACCCACAGGACAGTAGCTGGTTAACAACCCCCCTTCTCTTCCCTTCTTGTATTTTCCTCCCTCACCAACAATCTTATGGACTGAAATATATTGGAAACATTATTGTGTGGGGAGTTGGATGCAATCTGCGTCTGTGTGTCTGGAAAGGCAGTGCCGTGGTGTACGCTAAGAGCATCACACAAAAAAGAAAAAGCTGTAGCCGGCAAATGCTGAGGTTTTTCTTAGTGTCAGGAAACTTTCTTTTCTGTGTGTTTTGATGTGTTCATATTTCAATCTGGTAAAGTGGATTTCATCCTCACTCTGTGACAGCTTAGCTTTATTTTTCTGCTTGCTTTCAGTTCTATGGCACTCCAAAGTCTTTTAAGATGAAATCTTATTCTGAGTTAATACAACTGTTATGGATGTGTACACAGACAAATGGAAAAGGGCTCTGATGGAATAGTTCATAAGTGATCCCCTTCAGTTTTGACTGAAAATAACCAAAAGAGTTCAAATAAATAGAATTATTCTTTTCTTACAATGCCTAAAGTGTGCTGCATGTTTCCCACACTTGGAAGTGGGCATATTTTGGATAGCACACAGAGAGGCAGATGACAGTGGCAGCTTACAAGTGATACGTCTGCAGGGATAGCTGGCTGCCTTATTGCAAAATAGTATCTAAAGTGGCAGCAAAATACTATCTCAAGTAGCAATACGGTAAGCTTATCAAACAGGAATTTTTTTATTATTGCTTGTTTTATATGCTGGTACCATGGAGAAGTTCACACAGTAGTTATATCCATGTATTTGTCTGTGTTCACTCACATGAAATCTATACATGGAACACAGTTTACACCAGATACAGGCAGGTTCTATGGGAAGGAAAACACAGGAAGGTTTTTAAGGTATCCCCATGTGACCCAATAAGCCCATGACTTTCCATTTATGTTGTTGTCTACAGTAACTGAAGGTGATTTAGAGGATTGTTTTACATCTGAACTGGGGCTGGCTAAGACCATCACTTGGGTAATGACCTCAAGTCAGCCGATGGGCTCTTAAACCTGGCCACAACTCAAGTGACTTGTCCTCCTGTCATTGTGGAAATCAACGGCCATGCCAGGGACTGGCTCTGGAGCTCCCCATTCCCTTCCTCCCCACCCTAATTGAGACATGGCTCCCTAACACTCTTGTCTTCCCCCTGATTTTGGATAGCGCTTGTGGCAGTAGCAGCCGTGGCTTTGTGTCACAACTAAGCTGCTGCTTCATGCCTGAGTCACCCTGAGAAGTGATGTTTCTAGTGAGGGACACAGGAGTATATTAAGGCAGGTGCTGATCAGGAGCAGTGTGGGTATGAGGAGAGGTTAAAGGTCTGTGAATGTGTAAGGAGGAGGGGGAGAAGACAGGATAGACTTTGAATTTATCAGTAGCAGAGGTGAGTGCAGAGAGGATGTTATTTGAAGGTAGGTATATCAGCATTTCAAATTTTAAATGATGGGCAGAGATTTCATAGCTATCTGAGCAGTGCTGGCAAGCCAGGATAACTGCAGAGGTGGGGAATAGTGACAGAGGCTGTGGGGGAAGCCACAGCAGGATTTAGACGAGGCTTAAACACGTGAAGTGTTGCAGTCAGAAAACTTTTTGGTTTAGGACCTTTGTAAATGAGAATCCTGTTCTCTGTTGTAGGACACAGACGCAGAGGTGGTTGTCCAGAAGGAACTATTTCCTGGAGCACAAGTAAACACTAAATATTTTGAAGAGGAACAAAAGGTCGATGAGCTGAAAAATGAAGTGGCTGAACTGGATATTGTGCTTATAAATGAACAACTGAAAGAGCTGGAGGTACAGAAATTGCAAAGCTATTCCTCATTGTTAGTGTAGTGTTACACTGACTCACTTGGGCAAAACAAAATTGTTGCATGTAGTCTTATCTGAAGTTTCACTGCATGATTAGTCAGTTTGTCTACCAGGAAATCTACAAACACTGTGCCTTAATGAAAGTATGTCCATCTAAATACCTTCTTTTGTAGTGCTTTTCTAGAGTGCAGTAGTAGATACACGTATGATTGCGCATGTGCTTCTGTGTTGTGCACAAGCGTGCGTGCTCTTTCGCATGTGGATGAGCAAGCGTGTGTTTGCAAACGTATCAATATTTAACTGTGTTTTGTGTTGAAAGCTGAAAGTGTTGAAGATCCTCTTTTAATCCCCTCTTTGTGGTGGGCTTGATTGTAGAATTTACAAACTGAACTGGAAACATGGAAGGAAAAGTCTTTGTGTGGTAGTGAAGAAGTGTTACCCAATGCAACAGGATCAAACAGAGCAGAGCTGCAAGCCACAGAGCCTGCAGTGCCCTGCTGGGACAGGCTGCTTCAAGAACTGCATGCTATCAAGGCAGCAAAGCAACAACAGTACTGTTTAATTAATGAGTACCAGAAAAATCTTTCTGCTGCACGGTCCTCAATGAAAAATTTGTCAACAGAAAAAGATAGCATAAAAATGTAAGTATAGGTGAGGGTTTCTGTTAATAGGTTGTGGAACAAATATGGCCCTAGACTGAATTTCATGCCATACTTCAATAATGCTCAGACAAGAATATGGTATTTTATCCATCTCGTTAACAATAGGTAGCAAAAGAAGTCTCATAGTTATTTGAGAGGAAGAATTCTCTGGCAGTAAATAAGTCTATAGTACCAGTTCAGAAGTAACCAACGCACACGAAATACTCTGTACTTTTTATGAATTAGCCTTCAAAACATGGAACTAGTCAAAATAATATATCACAATAATTTGAAAATTCTTTAAAATAAGTTATTTAAATGGCTATTTTACAGCAAATAACTAAAATTGTTAATTTGCAGCATAGAGATTGAAAAAAAAAATGAATAAAAATCTAGCCGCTAAATTTTAGGAATGAATTTCAAAATACTTCTGGAAATAAAAGGTGAATAGATAATATCTTCAAATTAATCTTAAATGATTCGGAATTTTAAAGATTTTTCTTATAAGTTTTATCTTCATTGTAAATCAAAAATTACAGATGACTAAACACTATTGCTGATTTTTGAAATTTTATTTACTGTAAATTAAAGGAAGGCTGCATTCCTTTAGGAAATGACACAAGCTATATTTGTATATAGTGCAATTTTAGAGAATATACATTAGAATATACCTTTCCTACAGATATCTAGAAATAACTAATGCTCAACAGATAAGCAAGAAATGATGATATTGCAATGGTCATTAGGAAATCTGTGAGAGAACATTGAGAGATATATATGTGATTAAGTGAATAAAGTGAGTCAATCATTTTCTAAACAGTGAAATTCTTTTTAAAAACAATGTCTAGTCTAAGTTTTAGAAGATTTTTTTTTTTTTTTTAACACTACCCTTATTTTTGGCAGGGGTCCTATGGGCAACACAGTCCTCCTTGAGAAAATTAAGGCCTGCATAGAGTCCTTACAAAAAGAAAGAAATGTCTTAAACCAATTGAAAACACAGCAAGAAAGTTTATCTCAGCATTTAACATGCATGGATAAAGTGTTAACTGAAAGCCAAATGAGGCAACTGGAGCAGTGGTGGCAGCACATGGAACAAACAGTGCAAAAGAAACACGATCAAGTTGTGGCAGAAATTGCTGAATTTAACTTGCTTATGAATAAAGCTCAAGATATTCAGAGACTGATACAAGAGCAGCATTTAGAAGCAGAGTCATATTCCTCAGCTGCAGGAAAAGCCAAATACTCTTTACTTTGGACCACAGAGCTACAGGACATTAAACGTGGTCTTTCTCTATTAAAAAGAAGGATTGAACTGCAGATGAAAAGAATTTGGAGCGATCAAGAGAAGGTGGCTTTGGAGAACTCCGTACTTGATTTGCGAAGCAAATTGGAAGCATTATCAGCACAACAGACTCCTCGAGAGGATGTTCAGATCACTGGTCCAGCTCTCATGAAACATGAAATGATGAAGAGACTGAAAGAAAATATTTCATGGGTCAAAGATTCGCTGTGCTCTCTTGATCAGAAAGCAGCACTTTTCCCCAGCGGTGTTAAATCACAGATCAGAAGTTGTCAGCTTATGAACACAGAAGTTCTAAACAGAGAGCCTGTGATTGCCTCACTGGATCATACGCTCCAGCACATTGTTCCCAACTTGACGCCAGAGGAGATCTCTGATATGACCTTCCTTTTGCAAGCATTGCAGAATTCATACAAGGCTCTTGTTTTAAAATCAGCTCAAAGATTGCAGCAGCTGGAGCTCCAGCTGGAGGAGAGGCAAAGACTTATTGCAGAAGTAGAAAAAGTTCGCTGTCAGCTTCGAAATGCCGAGATGCTCGCCAGGCCTGACGTGAACCAAACCAGCACGTGGTCAGAACTGATCAATCAACAGGCCATTTTAAAGGAGATTTTAAAGGACATAAAGGAAATTGAAGGGCTTATCACATCCCACTGTAAAGAAAGTCAGGTCACAGCTGGGGAACTGAGCCTGTCTGAACAACTGTTTTTGATTGATCAGTTAAGAAGTCTGAAGAATAGAGCAAGGAAGACACAGAGGCAAATTCAGAGTAAACTTAATGAAGTAGAAAAGAAGACAGCTGTCTACAGAGAGTTTGCTGAGGGAATAACTTCATTGCAACAAGATCTTAATGATCTGCAGTATGGTGAAATGAACCTGGAAGAAAATGAATTATTAGGTGCCGAGCAGGAAGTGAAGGACATATGCAAAGCACTTAAAGAAAAAGTATTTGCTTTTCAGTCCAATTTGTCACAAATAATGAAGTACAAAGAAATCTTTGAGTGTGTAGGTCTGAAGTGGGACTCACTGCAGTTGGATGAATTGCAAACTGAATTTTTAAAAATTAAAAATAAAATTAAAGGGAAGATAATACACTTTGATGCTGTTGTTAGGGAATGTAATAAAATTCAGTCATTGCTAAATGAAATCCAGACTGTGACATCTACTGTAAGAAAAGAAGCTAATGTCCTAAATGATAGCTCTAGCTCTTTTCCTGCTGAGAAGCTTGTATCTGCACAGATTCTGTTTCAGACAGTCCAACAAATCTTGCGCTTAACCCAGGAGGTAGCAGATCAAATAAGCAAAAATGAGGTCTTCAGTAAACCATTCAAAGAATCTAAGAAGAAAGAAATAAAGAGCCTGGAGAAAGATGTTGGGGAACTGAATCAGTTTCTTAAAGACTTGGTCTCTGGTCTCCAGTGTGTAAACAAGGAAGATACCCAGATTGAAGTAGAACATCTATTCCACATCATAAAGCATATTCAGTTAGAGCTTCAGCAGCCACTTCTGATAGACATAAAAATGATGTGGTATGAAAAGATACGATGGGAAGCAATTCAGAATATGATGCAAGCAAAGTTTTCTGCTCTTAAGTGTATAATGGAAAAAGATGAAAAATCTCTTACTGCTGGTATAGAAACAAAATTAGAGACACTGCAAGACCATGAAATTCAACTGAAGACAGACATTGCTGCCCGTATTGTAAGTATCTTCAGTAAAAGTAAGATATGGCCATATGTCTTTTCCCAATTATTAGATTAGGTGTCTGTGACTGTAGGGTTTATATTTTCATGACTCATACCCTCCTTTTATTCTAATAACTGAATTGGCCCATCATCATCTCTGCATTGGTGGATATGATGGGAATCATGATAAGAAACTAAGGGTACAAAGAAGTTAGTTTTATTCACTTTGATTATAATCAAGCAGTGGGGATTACCACAAGAAAATAAAGAGGAGGAAGGAAAAGTTTGTGTTGAAATACGGAGCTGAAGAGACGCTGGGTGCAGTTGTTCTAGCGTTATTCTTGGGACTGAGTTTATCTAACATTTTCAATAGTGGCAATGATGAGAAAAACACAGAAGTTCATTGTTTCTATTATAATAAAAAGCTTACCAATTGAGAATGGCTTGACCTGTGCTTTACTCCCCTCCATCAATGTGATTTGCCCTCAGGAAGACTGAGCAGAGGAAAGGCAACTCGGATCCAAGGCTTTAACAAAGTATATAATGCATTGATAAGGGAATACTGGAGGATTGGCCCAATTCTTGATGCCTTTGTCAGGAAAGGTCCACTCAAACTGGAACAGGTGCTATTAGAGGGATGAGGAATGTTGAGGGCAGTTAATAAACCTGAATTTGCTCAACCTGGTAAGCTGACAGCAAGTGGGAAATCCAGCTGAGAAGTTAGGCTTGAGGTAGATTTAATGGATGGAAAGGACTGCTTAAGCTAAAGGGTGATATTAATACAGAGAGAAAGAGTTAGTCCATAAATTTATGTTGGACACCAGAAGAGTGGTGACATTCATAGCAGAAAGGTTCTGGAACTGTGTCCTGGTCAAGAAGACCTGTGTCTTGACTGCTCAAGAGATCAATGGATACAAATGTGAAAATATGAGTTAGTAGTTAAAAACAAAAGGAGAGATTCAGCTTCCTGATGGACTTATGGTCGTGCTGCCAGATTTCCTGATGTGCTGTGCTTTATCTTCACTGCTTGAATATTGGGTGGGAAGCATGATGCCAAAGTTTCTCTGCCCTATGGGAATCCAAGAGCTGGAAAAATTACATGTCGTTTTGTGTATAAATGCATACAAGGAGAGGGTTTATCGAAAAGCAGTTTAACGAGTCATATTTGAGAGATCCCCTGGAGCAGAATAAAGCTTTCCTTGTCTGGACAGGACTTACACTGCCGTGTCCATAGGGGATCTTGCGGCTCTTGTGTCCTACCATCCTTCTCTCTGGACTTCTCTGGTATAGGCAATACCCTCATAAGCTCTGTTCACATGGTTGAGAGCAATCAGTGCCTAGGTTACAGCATTGCTCTGCGACTACCTAGGTAGCAGAGTACATTTGATATCTGTCCTTCCTCACCTGCTCAGGCCAATTTTGGGAGCATTAATCTCAGAGACAGCCAGGTATGAAATTCTGAGAGGACCGTCTGGGGATCCAGAGGAGCACAGCAGTCTGTCTTGATTGTTCCTTTGTCTTCTTAACACTTTCAGAATGCTCTGGAGGAGGCATGTAAGACGAGTGACCTTTATACCGAGGCTGTTCAGAGGACTGCCAGGCTCCTTCAGGACTGTGAAGCTCAAGTCCAGTCTGCCACAGCAGAGCTCAGTAGCTCAGAAGACGTCTGTCAAACCTCACAATGGAAGCAAGAAGAGTTCAACTCTGCAAAGGCTAACTTGGAAAACCTGTACTCCAAGCTGAAAAACCTAGTGAAGCCAGAAGACAAAATATGTCTGGAAAATACTTTAACAGAGCTGGTCAGTAAGAGTTTGGCTTTAAGGGAGAAGGCTCAAAGAAAGGAAGCTGATAAACAGAGGTAGGTTTGAGAGATCTTCCTAGATCATGTTCCTAATGATGAGAAATTTGACTGATAATAAATGCGGGGTTGTCCCTGCTCTGATAGAACCAGGCAATTCAGAGGAAAGAATTGTCAGCATTTCTGGTGTTCCCAGATGTAATTGTAATGGAAGGAAAATTACCAGAAAACAAGCATATTGCTACTCACTTACAATGCAGTAATTTTTTGTATATTCAAATAAGTGTGTATGGGATTTAACTGAGAGTCATAAGGCGTCAGCATCAGAAGAAGGCACATTTCCACCGTCTCTAGTTCAATGCTAGTTCGGGTTAGAACAGTTTTCAGAGGTGCCCTAATGTGTGTCTTCGTAGGCTGCTCTGATGACTTGAGAAAGTAAAGACCAGACAGGACACAGGCCATAGTTTCCATCCTTCGGTTATGAGTGTGGAAGAGATCTGAAGGGCCTTCAGATACATCTACTGGAAAAGTTTGAGAAACAGAGTAAAGGATTTTTAAATAGCTTGCTCATGATCCAGTGCTTCTGGTTCTATTGAGCATAACCTTATCCAATTCTTTGATTATAGAAGTAGAGTATAACTTTAAAGGTATTGGTAATAGAAAAGAGATGACAAGACACAGAAAAAAGAAATTGTACTTGTACAGGCCACACATCCTAGGGATAAATAGAATGTGTGTTACAAACTGGGAACTCATTTTTGGAACTGTCTGAGGAAGATGGAGACCTAGGTCAAGACATACAATTCTTTTGAGCAGCACTATGACTAGTAACTGGATATAGATACTTATATTTCTTTACCTCTGAGGCATTTATTCCTGCATCTCTTAAACTATCTCAGATATTAGACCTGAAGTGTGTAACAAATGCTAGTTGAAGATAACTTGCAGAACTGCAGGGACTACTAGTTTGGAAGACTTTATTTTATTTTATTCTAGCTGCCGTTATGGTTGGAGAGAGGAGCAACCACAACAAATTTTAATTGGTCTGTTAATTGTTTCCTACAGGTATTTTGAAAAATACAAAAGCTACACAAAAACCAAAGATAAGGTGTGCGATAATCTTAACAAGCTGGGAAAGATGCTTAGTCAGTCTTTGTCTCAAATACCAATGTCTTACAAAGAAGCTTTGGAGCACTTAGAAGAAAGCAAGGTAAGAGAGGCTCTGAAGAGCATGAAAAGGTCATGCGAAACTGTGATGCAGCCAGGCACACCGTATGGTGGTGTGGTAGAAAGAAGTGAAATTCTTCATCTGTTTTTTTTTTTATAAGACCACAGAATATATTTATATATCTATAAAAAGACCAGATTATAATAGGCCATGTAAAGTGAGTACATCTTACTGCTGTAGAAATCAAACCTCATCTGTGCTTAAGATAGTGTTGTACTTCTGTTCAGATCCCTTGTCACTTCTTTGAAAGACCAGGACTGATCAGATTTCTAACATTGCTGCTGAAGTCAAAATCAGAAAATTTCTAGTTTCACCAGACCTCTGTTATAATTAACCTCTTTACTGTCTTCTCTTAGTACTCGCCATATTACAGGCTTGACATTTTATATATCTATTACTCCTGCACATTTCCAAATAGCCAGAAATAAGTAAGAACAATGTAATTGCTTGGGCATGCTGTTCTGTTCTTCTCTTTGTTTTGTTTACCCCATTTTCTCCTCAGTGTTAGCCAACAGAATTCTGTCATTACAACTGTATTTAACCAGCTCAGTGGAGTGATTGCCATTTTATTAAAAGATCCTGATCGTGTTATTGAATGTTTAATTAACAGTTCTGACTGTATTGTTTCATTTATTTACTTGTTTATTTTTCCTATAAGATTTTAGTCTCCAACATTGACTCGGCTGAAGTTGACCTTGTGAAGCTGAGGCAGGTCTCTCGAGAGCTGATGAGACTATGCAGGAGAAATGACAGGGCCCTGGGCAGCATGGTAACAGTGCTGTGGGAAAATTGGCTGGGTTTGCTTGAGGCAGCCAAAGGGCTGGAAGTGAACTGTGAAGAACTAAAGCAGGAATGGAAATTCATCAACGAAGAGGTGAGTTGCTCAACAAACTGTAAGTTGTGGGGAATGTGGTATGGATGGGGCCCTCAGTAAAATGGCAAGTGAAGGGCTGAGATGGGTACAGAACATACTTTTCCACCCACTGATCAGCCATTTATCTCCATCCTTTCTTGAATCTGGAGTGAAAAATCTTGGGAGCATTTATAATACAAATTCCCTGAACGCAGAACAATTCTGTGTGTGGTTATGTGCTTTGTTAGAATAAATTCAAATGTTCTGGCACACTTCAGAGTTTCAGGGTCTCTGGTGCTGTAATTTTCAGTACTCAGTCATGCGTATGAGTAAATGAATAATGTAACTTAAGGTGATGGAATAAAAAACCACTTTATCTCATGCTTTGGCATACTGTTTACTTAGCTGGAACGAGAAACAATAATTCTCGATAAGCTCCAGGAAGAACAGCCAGAAACTCTTAAAGAGAAAGAAAAGGCCACCAGGGAGGAACTGGTAGAACTACTAGATTTTGTGAAGACATTTGAGGAAAACATCAACCAGCAACAGCTCCTCTTACTCCTACTTCTTCACCGAATCCGAAACATCCTGAATACACCTGAAAATACGGAGGCAGAAGCTGCTCTTCCTGCTTTATGTGAGATAAAGGCAATGCAGGATCGCTGTAAAAAGTGAGTGGTGTGGAATTTCTATTGAAGATGTGACTTAGGACTACTTGTAAACACAGTGTTTTATTGGATATTAAAGAAAGTATGAAAGCTTTAATGACCTTAAAATAATAGTGAATGCCCTGCTGGGTCAGACCAATGCTCCAACTAACCCGTCTGCTGTCTCCAGTGTGGGCAGTGGGAGATGGTGGTTAGGGAGAAGACCTGAGCCTGACTATATTGGGTGTGGGTTGCTATTTCTGTTCAAAAGTAGAAGAAGTCAGAAGGGGTGATGGTTACTTTTGGAGGCTCCACGCTCTTGTGAACTTGGATGAGATGTATGGAGTCTTCCACTCGTAGGAAAATCAGACTTTGTGCTTTTTGCAGCAACACAACTTTTGCCTTACTAAGTGATTATCGCTGTTTAAAATTCACCTCAGGTATTTTTGTAGATCTGTGATTGTACTTGCTCTTCACCATGCCTGCTTTCTGTCTTGGAAATCTTTGTGATTGTCTTCTGCTCTGCCAGCATTTTCAGAGTCTGAGGACCTGAGCTCTGTTTGCTGTTTAAATATGCATGCTATCTGATTTGATCTAGCAAACATGCTTTGTTTAGCAATATCTGAAGACTCATTTTTGAGGAAACTGAGACAATAAAGGATAGAAACTCTGAGATTTATTTACAGAAAATAATATTAAAATACAGACAAATATGATTCTGGATGTATATTTTAAAATTATCTGTATTAAGCATGCTCTTTGATTACTCCTACTTAGTGTAGGTTCTTAATACGTTCTTGCTGGAAATCTTTCATAGATTGTGTGAAAAGACTCAAGACCACAAGGATTCTGTACAGACTGAAATTCAGGAGAGGGACAAGATCACTGAAGAAATAAGTGCTGTGACAAACACATTACAGACTGCTGCATCTGTGCTATCACAAGATGCTACTGGAAAGGCAGGACTGCTGGAGGTTGGTAATGCCTCTGTTGTTGTGTGGGGACGTTTGGAATATGTTCTCTTTTATGCTGGGACTTCAACTTGCTCCAAATAAAATTAGTGGCAAAGCGTGTATGTACATGGACTTAAAGAGAATGAATCTACCTCGGCAGAATATGACTGACTCAACCATATCCTTGATTTGTGTTCCTCTCTCTTTATGTGGTCCAATTAGCAGTCATAGAAGTCTTTCCAGATTGCAGAGGGATTCCCAGCCAGTTGGTTGCCTTTTCTGAAGGACTGCTTAGTGTGCATCCTGTGCCCCTTCCCACCCTGTGTACCTAGCGAGGGCAGCTTCAGATGCTCTGGATTTCATGTCCCACATCACAGTGGTTAATGTGGTAAAAGTGTTTTAGAAATGAAATTTTGGTCACTTCCACAGTGACTACCAGCACTCTGCAGCAACCCAGTCTATACATTATTATATTTTCAGTATATTTTTGTCATCCTTAGAATTCTTGACTTTATCAAATGGTATTATTCCTAACACTTCCTGAATGTGGGTTCATTTGCTTGTTATTTTAGTTACATTTATTTCAATTTAGTCTTACTGTTGTTTATATTACCCTCTCAATTTATGAATCTTGAACAAAAGTTTGTTTTTAATTACATTTAATCAAGTTATCTTTTAACTATGGAACTTTATAATTTATTTATTATTCTAGCCTACAAAGGTCTATTACAAATTTGGGCTCTCTTTGCTGAGCCTTGTATAAAAACTAGTTAGGTGTCCCCACCATGTATTTTTTTGAAAGGTGGATGCTTGAAACTGGCAAAGGGCTAGGAAAGTACAGAAGCCAAAGACCATGGTGGCAGGTATGACCATTTTCCTAGGGATTAGCACGAGAGCGAAATATTAACTTTGTCTTGAGGAACTTTTGAAAATCCATCAGCCAGCATTGCTGTGGTGAAACTCGGTGGATTTGTCTGAAAGGTCTGGAGTTTTATTTAAATTTAACTTCTGAAGAAAAAATAGTTTCTATAAAATCTATAGCATTACTCAGGGCTCAGTTGCATTTATTGAGTGGAAATACCTATTTCACTTTCAGATGACAAGTGTAAGTTAGTCAGGTGGCAAAGTTTTAAATCACCAACATAGATGAATATGCAAATTGAAAGTGATATCATCTAAACCCCTAGGAAAAAACCTGGGACGGTTTTGACAGACATCTGCTTTTCAACTAAATAATCTGTGAAATACAAACGTGCATTTATATACAGAAACCAGTTTGCAGAGACATACTTTGTTTTGGAGACTGATGTTGTAACTGATTCTTTCAAATTCAAGTGAGGAAATCTATAAGCTGCCGTAAATGTTGGCGCTCTTAATTGGGCCCTTTGACAACACGAGCCTTCTCTATGGTGGAGTGAGGCACACAGCTGCTTCAAGGATTTGAGGTTTTTAGTATCAGACCCAGCTGTTGTGGGATGACAGGAAATAAATCAATCTCAGACTCTTGCATATTTTTTTTCTGTGAACTCTATTTGTGTGAGGGAAGAGATTCCCAAGTGAAGACTAGGAGTTAATGGATTACCATTACCCCTGAATAAAAAAAAGAAAAGGGTGTTAATGTCTTTCGTTGCCTAGTGAGAGCTTCAGATCATTTTCCCCAATAACGTGAGTCAACATTTGAGTTTCTCAAACAGCTGAGCATTGGAAAGAGGAACCATAAAGCAAACAAACAAAACTTTCCTACTTGAAATCCTAGAAAACCTTCAAAACAAATGAGTTTCTTCATTCTTTCTGCAAAAGGACTTAGATCAGATTTTATTTCTAGGACACAGGCTGTAGACAGTTGTTCAAGTTTCTTTTATCTCATAAAACCTACATTCTTCATGCAGAACTGGAAACTACTGTTTTGAAAGGAACCTGCTGTGCTGCTCTGCATAATTGCCTGAAAGCAGACACTTCAGCTTGAAACCTGTTGCTTTTTGTGGCCTTTGTGTTGTTTATAATAACGAAGGAATGAACATCGGCTATTAAATGTCTTTCAAAAGAGAAAATGCACTTTTGGCAAAAGGGAGAGCACGAAGGTTAACATTTAATCACAGCAGCACTTCAAATTATTACATTTCTATACCTGTCAATAAAAATCTGTGCGTCAGTTGCCTGACATGGAGTAGTATCGAGTTTATTTCTTACAGATTGAAAAGTATCATTTGATTAAATGAGTGGGGATTTCTCAAAGCTAATGTGCTTGCAGAGGTAATCAATCCAGGTTTGATATCACAGAAACAACTTTTCTAAATCATAATCATCATAGGAAATACAAACCCCAATATGTATGTATATATATCTATACATATGTATATATACATGCATGCACATGCACTCAGTAAAAATTAGATAAACCTGCTGAAATTATTCTTCATTTTGTAGGAAGTTCAGAGTGTGATTAGTAAAGAAAGTCAAACTCTAAAGGATATCATGGAGAAACTTCGGATCAAGTATTCTGAGATGTATACAATAGTTCCTGCAGAGATCGAAACGCAGTTGGAGGACTGCAAGAAGGCATTGCAAGACCTCAAAGACAAGGTAACTGTTAATGTAATTTTCATATTTACCTTTTTGTAGTGTATAAATAAGTACAGCAATATTTGATGAAAGTTGTAACTGTGAATTTCTACTTGAAGCATTGATTATTTTCATTTGCGTTTCCCTCTTGGTGAAAATGTATGTATGAGGAAAGATTCCTCATATTAACTGTCTCATTTTAGAATAGCTTTACAGTAATCAGTGTGAATATAATATTGTTCTTTTCCATTAACATAGAACCTGGCAGAGCCACTAGCAATAAAGTCTTGGATATGATACGGATCCTGTCTTCTCTTCAGTCTGATTCTTAAGCTGAACTAGTTGTCAAAGTTGATGGAAAAGTTTGTATAGCTTAACTGAGAAGATATTTTCAAAACTGAGTTGAAAGAGGACTTTGAAAGGCTTTTTTTTTGATCTAGTTTGAACACGATAAGGTATCACAGCGTGATTCTTTATAACACCCCTTGGGACATGGTTTTATTCCTTTAAAAGCAGGCAGGGAATGTCAGTAACTAAATGACATTGCCTTGGCATTTTGCAGTGTTTTCTATCTACAGCGGGTATAAACAGTTAACTGAAAGCAAAATTAAAGGAAAATGGAGTAATACTGTAAGTTTGGAGATAGTTTTTTAGCCTGATATAATTATAATAATTGTTATTTATTAATTTGTGGTACTTAAAAAAAAAAAAAAAATTAGGTTCTCTTATTTCAGAAATAATAATGTTTAATGCTAATTTTAAAGGCTAAGTCTCAGGTAATTTGATAAAACTTGAAGGTTTAATGAAACTATTTTGAAATCCAGTTACTCGTTCATGTCTTATCAGATTTTTTATGTTGCATTAAATATTTAGAGACGCATTCATTACAGCTTATTAGTTTTAATTTGATTAAATTTGTAGTCTCTGTTTCAAAATGCAACCTGTCTCCTCCCAAGGGGAGGAGGAGAAGGGAAGTAAATCAGTATTTATGCTTTGGGATTTTCTTATTGTTTGTTGTTTCCTTTACTGAGATAAAAGATTATCTCAGTGCACACATTACATGTTAGAGTGAAAGAACTGGTCCTGGAAACTAGATGACATTTGCTTTTCACATTTATGTAGTGGAAAACAATATAAACTTGGAATGTTTGAAAATGAGCATTGACAGATGCAGCTTTTTACTGGAGGAAAGCTACGAAGTCAGTACTTGGTCTGCTTTCTCATTTCCAACTGTGTTGCATCATTCATACATGATTCTCTTTTCTTTTGGAAGCTAGCACTACAAACATTAGTAGTTTTTCATGTTTGGTATACTCCAGAATAGTAGTAATGGTCAAGTGCTTAGTGATTATATTCTGAGTTGTTTTTTCCAAGGAGTCTTAGGCACTGAGTACAGACTGGACTTCATACCTTTTTTTTTTTTATGTAAGCATGACTATTTGAGAGGAGTGTTGTAGTTCTTTTCACTACATATTTATTTTGATTAATGCAATTTTATCAATACAATACCTTACTGTGTGTATTATTAGGTTGGTCTGACACTACATGTTGGAATCTATAAATAATAAATAATGTTTCTAAAATTAAGAAATAGCAATCGATAAATTTTATTTATTAAATAATGATCTTAATTCCTTTTTCTACAAAAAAAAAAGGATAAAATATTTCAATATAAGGAGCTTCAAACCTGAGTAACAACTAAACTAGATATCTTTGTATCAATGCAGCATAAAGCTGTGCAATTTGCATATGCCCCATAAATCCCACAGCTGCAGCACACAAAGAGTTTACCAAGAGGTAATAATTTCCTGGTGCTTGGCTCACCCTAACAGCTATCAGGGCTTAGTAAGAAAAGATGTCACTTTGGGCTAAGAGACTTTCTCTCTCCCTGCACTTCATCTAGTCTGTAGTAACCTGGTACTTTACAGTGTCACTCAGTTCTGTGCTCAGGCAGTTACTCAGCTTCAGCTGACTCGAGAGTTTTTCTCTTTGCATAGAAAACCAGGCCTTCCAGTGGACTAATATTTCATTTCTGTTTCTGCAAAGTAAAGTGAAGTTTATAGGGCTTTGTGGGGCTCAGATCCTCTTATTTTAGTAACTTCTAGTTTGTGTATTTAGAAATTCACTATATATTGATGTGCTTCAATATTTTCTTATTTCTTATGTGGAAATAAGAGCTGTCAGCTGAGACATGAAGTTGTCATTCTAGGTTTCTTACAGCACAAATCTAAATGTGGCCCTTTCCACAGTGCAGCTTAATCAGCCTCTGTTACAGATTAGAACAGGGGCAGCTGAAGCGAAGCATTCGGGGTGCTGCAGTGTCTTATTTTGTTTGCTTCTTCAGGGATTTCCTTTCTCGATCAGTCATTTTTAAGCGAGAGATTATTGAACAACATGTAAACATTGAGCCTGCTCACGTTAATGCTTCTCTCTGCAAATCTAATTCCACTTCTCTGTTTTAGTGACTTACCAAGAGAAGCATAAAAAGAATTTGAGTATTTTTGGTGAGATGGTGCATAGAAACAAGCAGATCTTTGTAATCTCCCCTATCATTCTCTCTTTACTCTGACAGGTTAGCTTTGAAATCTTGCAAAGCTCTCCTCAGTATGTGCTGGAAAGAAAAGCAGAAACTATTAATAATGGCCTTCAAGCTATTGAAAAGATGTTACAACAGAAGAGTGAAAACATTGCAAAAGCCAAAGAAGTTCAGAAGGTAATCTTGCCAAAAAAATTTTGTAGGTGTTAAAAGATTTTTGGTTGTTTCTACAGAGCCTGGTTTATCAGGAGCATAAAGTGGCCCTCCATTTGTTTTGTGTCTGTAAAAGAAGTACAAGTAAGCATTTAGCTGGTGAATATTTTACCAATTCTTTCTCACAGGAAAATACATAGCTTTTTTTGGACTGTGAATCACACCAATAGATGGAGAGTGTTCTGTTCTCATCTTGATGGTTCCAGTTCTGTTCCAATCTTGACAGTTTCAAAATCTTTGCAACTTCACATGTCCCATGTGAAGAACAAATAACTCTACTGTTACCTTTGAGCCTGACATTGTATTTCATTTCCTCTCTCTGCATGCAGCAAATCTGGGACATGCTGGACCTTTGGCATTACAAACTCAATGAACTGGATGCAGAAGTGCATGATATAGTAGAGCAGGATTCCTGCCACGCACAGGAGTTGATGGATATCTTAGTGACCCCCCGTCAGCAGTACCAACAGGTCTCACAATTTGCTGAGCGTAGAACTGCCATTTTAAACAAGGTCGGTGCAAATGTAAAAGTTTTTTTAAAAAATCACATCATATAAAAACCCAAAGTCTTTATATCAAAGGCTCTTGAATGTATAAAGAGTTAAAAGCTTGCTGTAGGTGCATTAGCTTATCGTAGCTGAGAGGTTCTGGAGTGGCAAACATAGCCTTCAGCTGCTACTCCAAAAGGCCAGCTCAGCACCGTGGTTGTCAGAGTTAGCATGGGGAATTCATGGCCCTGGATGCATCAAGAGATGGTTCCATGTGACTCTGCTAATGGGATATCTATTAAAGTGGCATTTCCAAATAAATTGCAACAGTGCCCCCATCAAATATAAGCACATAAGCTCCAAAATTACCTTTGATTAGAGGAGATAACCTGAAATCATGAAACTGTTTCAGAAAAATTATCATCTTTATTTTACCATATAATTTAACTGACCTTGGTGAAGATGCATCCCTTTTTCTTTTAATCTTGTCCATGGATGTGTTTATCCTATACAGTGAACAGAAATGCATTTGTGCCTTTTTGTAAAACCCTGACATTTCCTAGGCTGCCAACAAAATGGAAGAATATGATGAACTCTTGAAGAACGTGAAAGTTTGGATAGAAAACACCAACTGCTTGCTAAGAGCAGATGCTCAAAATGACTCTGCGAAAACCTTACGCAAACACACCGATGACCTTCAGGTAAATGTTAATGCAGATACATGGTCTTGTTAGAACTGGATGTTCTGTATGGACACAAATTTGCATTTTTAAGTCTTACTGATATAAATAATGTCCTGTTTTCAATAAATCCTGTAAGTGAAAAGTAGTTATAGTTGACACCCACGAAAAATACTTTTCAGTCTTGGACATATCTATCTTGTGAAACTGCTGAACTGTAGTACATCTGTCTTCCAAAAATGTATGATTGTCTTCTATTAACACTACTGTGTGGCTGTAATCAGTTTTTATTGCCTGCATATGTATGGTTCTTTCTGTATTGTGTGTTTCTCAGTTTTCTGCCTACAGGATGCAATAGTTCGGCTCCTTCAGGAGTGAAGTGTTTTAGTCTGAACCAAGATTTTTGGAATATATACAATGGTCAATGACATACAGGAAATTAAAACTGATTCCTTCTAGTCCTAACCTCTGTGAAACTTTCATATTCACCATTGATGGATCAAACTAAGCTCTTATTTTGTCTTTAGATGGCTTTGGAAGACTCTGAGCAAAAGCAAAATCTCCTACACAATGTTTACTTGGAGCTAGAGGAGCTAACACCAGTCTTTGAAACAGACAGTGTAATGCAACAGCTAAATGAGATAGGTGATCAAGTAGCAACTTTACAGCATGACATAGCAGAGATTCTTCCACAGATCCAGCACGTGGCTGATGTAAGTTTGGGTGATCTGTACGTAAATGCCTTTTATCAGAACTTCACTGTATGTTACAAAATACAGCTCATATTGCCTGCAGAGAAAAAAGGTGTGCTAGTTTTGGTAGGTGTGCCAAGTGAGGAATTTAATTGTTTGGAAACAAGGCATCAGACGATGTTTGGTATCTAATTAAGCTGTAAATTTCAAGAGGATTGATGAAACTCCTTGTGTAGAAGAAGAAATGCAGGACTTACTGACTGGCAAATTAAAAGGCCTTATCTTGCTGGAGGGTAGGGCTACTATTGAGAGGCACCTGGACAGGCTGGAGAAATGAGCTGATGAGGTTTCCTACACTGGTAACTTTCACCACTGGAAAAGTGTTTTGTTGCTACTGGTAATTTATAATGTGACTTTTCAAAGATACTTCAATTCTGTATTCAGGGTTCAAACCAGTTCAGGTGACCTTAGAGGCGTAATACTTTATTTATATACTTATTTATAATAACAAACCTTTGAATGGTAGCATCCATTAACATATCCTGTGTGTGCTGCACTTGTTTTTCAGTATTTACTTTTAAATTTAAGTGAAAGGCAGAAATGCAAGCTAGCTTTGGTATTTGTACAACCTACAAATATTCTCTTTGTTCCCAAAATTCAGGAATTGGATGCCATTGAATCTCATGTGAAAGTGCTTGAGAAGGACACTGCTAAAATGAAGACAATCCTTTCATCAGAAGATCTGTTAGAACTTTCTCCTAAAGACCAACTTAAACAGGGACAGGTCTGTGAAAACTCCTATATAAACTTTGTCCCCTATATTTATTCATGTTGTTACCATAAATATGCTTCCACCAGCGTTAGGCTGTTTTGTGACTGCAGACCTACCATGAGCAATATTTAGTATCCCATGAATTCTAACTTTTGGGTCAAAAATTGAAAGCATTGTTTCAGTCATAACTTTGGCTACGTGTTTCTACAGTAGCAAGCAAGGCAATCCAAGAGGAGCACGCTGGTAGGGCAAAACAGTTGATGCAGAGCACCTGATATCTATGTTGTATGTGTCTTGAGGGCTTACTTTGGACTGATGCTGTAGAACAGACATCCATTAGTGACTTGGTGTCTTCAGAGCCTCTTCTGGAGAGAATTTTATGCTTTAGTTTCATTTGGAAGGAATCCAGCTTGAATGGTCCAAGACAACTGCTTAATGTAAAACCTAAGGTGAGACTGCTGGGAGATCCCTTCAAGAAGCACAGTTGTGGTTTGAATGAAAATATTTGAAATTAAAGCACTTATTAAGAACATGCCCATAGAGAACTCAAGTATGTAACTTAAGTAGACATTGTTAGACATACCTGCCATATTTGAGTGTCTCCATTCTTGAAAAGTTTAAGGCCTGACTTTCAGAGACATTTGTGGCACATCACTTTACTCAGGATCAAACTGTAAGTAATCTGAAAGTCTGAAAATCAGGCCCTGTTTTTCCAAAAATGGACACAAAATTTAGCAGATATTTCTGGAAACATAGGCAGGAGTGACAATATAAAACCATTTCATCATGCAAGTATTTCACTGCAAAGATGCCTTAAACCTGGATGGTTTTCTTTTCTCTGCTTGAGTGAAGTAAAACAAAGCATTATAGTGTCTTTTCTTTTATACCACAGGCAGTCCACGTTGTTAGCGGACTGAAATGCAAAAAGCATGGATTTAGTTTCAGGGAAGGGATAAAAATGTCATCACACCTCTCGTAACTTTGTTACCCAGAGAACGATTTTATAATGGAAACATTGTATGGAAAAACTAAAGCAATATTTTTTCTGGAAAATAACGTTCACCTACTTTCTTATTGTAAATTGAAGCCTAGTTAATACACTAATAATAAAAAGTTCCTGATACAGGCTGCTTATGAATGAGAGAATAAGCATCTCTATTCCAGTTGGGGCCTTTTAAAATGAAATCTTTTTGAGGGGGAGTTTAACAAAAGTATTAGTAATTAAAAGACACAGAGGTGGTTTTTTTTTTGTTTTTTTTTTCTTCTGAAGTTGCTTCCTGCCTGAATGAAATCTCAGTAGGATTTCATATTTCTTTAGAAGAATCAAGAAGTTAAAGTTGGTATTGCCATTTTGTCTTTCCTAAGTTGATCAGGAAGTCTTCCATAAAACATGTATTATGGTACGAAACTGTACATTTCTTTTCATCCAAAATTGATAAAGGTGATTGTAAAATGTACATCCACTGGGATGTGATATGAAATGCTGTCTTTGATGGGAAACTCTTCTTAAGAGGTTTCCATCGAGGTTCATCATCTCAGCTATGTTAAGACTGTTTATTAGGACCATCATAAAAAGACTGGCTTTGACACAGGACATCTCATGGTTGGTTTGCAGCACAAAAAGAAAACCAGAATTGGCTAGAGTGACATCAAAGGGTTTGCACCATTTTTTTTAGCCGTCTTCACTGTCAAAGATGCACTGTATTGAAATCACATGCTTCCTAAACAGTAACTAATCTGAATGTGACCCCTTTTTTGTCTCTCTGCAAACTTGATTTATGTATATGCAGAAAAAGCAGAATTGTAAATATAAGTTGTATCTTCATCTTGCTTTAAGACAATCTTACTGTGGATTTTCACTTACTTGTTCAAAGATTAAAATATTCTTCATTCTTAAATGAGAAACTCACCAAACATAACTTCTGCACATCGTGGCAGTAGTACAAATTCTCAGTGTTGATTTCGACTCAGTATCAAATTTATCATCTATCCTGTATCCTACAGGTTATACTTGACCACGTTGGTCCCATGCAGAAGAACGTTGTTCATGTACAGTCCTATGAAGAAGCCCTTCAGCTACCTGGGGTGAAAAGGCAACCTTTCTCAGTCTTTCAAAGAGCAAGACAACTCTTGAGAGAATTGAAGAAATTAGAAAAAATTACTAAGGAACAAAACAACCTACTGGAGGTAATTGTTTTCATTGGCTTGTGTTTTTTTACTGTCACCTAAACCATCTTTATTTCATAATAATTTTGATCACTAGACAGTATTGTTCTTAAAGGCATTTAGTACATGTACTGTGTGTCTTATGCAGTGGTTTGGGGACTTTTTCTGTTCTGTTTTTTTCCCATGTAGTTTGATACTACACCAGGGCACACTGGATAATCTTGGAATTCATTTCAGTTTTCCACTTCAGTCAAAACTGGCACTATATGTTATAGAATATTGTTGGAGAAGTGAAGGCCCAGGTGATTATGACGCAGATTTGTACAACTGATGATTGAAGTCCAGTGTTATGTGCAGGTGTTCACATCTGCAAAGTTCAAGTCTTTAAACTTATCTTGAACATGGAGATTCTTTATTGACAGCTATTAGATAGAAATTGCAATTAACAGCAGAAAGTCTTTTACTAAAGATGATCTTCCCAAATCAGTGAGGCAGGAAAGCAACCACTTTCTAAAGCTGTCGCTTGGTTAATTCATTGTTTTCAGGCAGGCCAACTCCTGCCCTCAGAAGGTCCCACATGAGAATGTGTCTGTAGAAGTGAACATGTGACAGGAGGTTTGGAGATGCTCTTGGCCAGTGCAGGTTTGGAAACAGAAAGTGACATAACAGCATTGGTGTGACACGCAGCTGTAGGAGAAGGCAGTGCTGGCGGCATCAGTGAGTGTTAAGTCACGGACAGTAAGGGTTATGAAACAGCTATGCTGACTCCAAACCTGAAGTCGTATCTTTGCAGCACTTCACTGAGCAAGGTGGTTTTACCAGCTCAGGAAGGTTTTAATTCATGGATATCTAGGTCACACTCCATTACTCACGGTAAATATACTTAGAGGGAATCTGGAGTTCAGTTATGCGTGTTCCCACGTCAACAGAGGTATGAAAATTCTCATGTGACCCATCCATTTCTCAGCAGGATGATAGCAGCACCTAGAAAAATGATACAGTATCTTGCTAATTTAGTTTTCCAAACCTCTTGCAGTAAAGCAGAATGTTTTAGAACATCCTGCTTCTTATTGGGCATTTTGGAGGCCAGGCAGACACAAGTGGCAGCTAAAAAGTGAAAGTTCAACTTTGATTTTCAGTTTGTGAAGTTAAGATCATCACACCAAGAGAAGGACTGAGACATGGTGCATGGCTAATGCATGCTTGGAGTTTGGAAAAAAAACAATGACGGATCTGTAGGATCCCTATGATTTTTTTTCTTATTTTATGTCCATAAAATTTATTATGTCTGAAAAACGGATGTGGCAAAATGTGCCTTTTTTCAGAGAGTTACCAGATTAAATGCTCTCAAATTTTCAAAACACTTTAAAACTGTCAGAAACAGAGTGATTTGCAATTATGAAGTGTTATCATGAGACTTCTAACTGGTTTATGTGGAGCATTAGGTCAAGGTTTAGATTTTTTCCTTTTTGAAACAGCTGTAACCTTTTTTACTCAGCATTTTCCTTTATCTTACAGGCATCCAACAATCCGTAGCTGAGTGAAATTTCTTTGTGAGAAAACAGATTAGAAAAATTGCAATTCTCAGAAGCTAGGATATCAAACTGTGCAAAAAGGTTTTTCTAGTCATGTTGAATGACTTAAAGGAGCAGTACTACAATAGAAATCTATCAGCAGTGAAGAAGTGAAGACGTAACAAAGGATGTAGCTATTCCAGGACGGCATTTTGAGTGCTACATTAGAAAGGTAGTAAATATCCTGATAGAGAGGAAAGCAGAGTGGGGCAAGCTTCCTGTACAAATATATACATAGTTGTTTTTTTCCCTGAGGATTACTTTTGAAATTGCTATGTTTGGATGTGTCTACCCATCTCTTGCTGTCTGTGATGCAACAGAATATTGCACTAGTAACTTTTGTTGTTAATTAAGTTGCAGTGTAGCACATGCAAAAGTATAACAGCAACAAAACCTGTAATAGCCAGTGTAAATGCTTTGGGGCAGGGTTTTAGGTGACTTAGACCTGTCTTGAATGTTGCCCTCTGTTTTTTATTATGGCCTGTCAAGTACCACACCTATCATTACCTAAATCAATAACGTCATCAGGAAGAGGAGCTGGAAGCCACAGCTGCTTCTACCAGTTTCTGTGCAAGAGAGTGGCAATATTTGCGTATTTAATTACTTACTGTGCTCACTTCTGGTAAGCTGTTTTGTAACAAATGCAACGCCTGCCTGCACGTACACTGCAGGCAGGTGAGACTTTTCCACGGGTAGGTCTTCTGGCATTACCACAATAGGAAAAGTAAAGAGCAGATGTTAAGCAAGAAATAATTCAGAAGAGAGGCAACACTTCTAGGAAGAGATTCAGTCCCGTATATATGGCATCATTTATGTTATATTAGGAAAAGGATATAAAATAAAGGAGTTTTGCCCCTCAGTGGGAGGCAGGTATCAGATGAGTTATCTTCAGGTGAGTGGCTATATTCATACATTGGCCTATGACAGAAGACATGGGAGTCTGTATTTGGAATATTCGTATTCTTTAGTTAAGGGAATTTGAGGTAATATGCATCTTACCTATTACTAAACAGTCCTATTCATGTGCAAGTGAAGGTAAGGGTAACAGAATCTCTCTTTTAGAATTGCTTTGAGTTTCTCATTAAAACTCAGCAGAAGAGCTACTCTTTTTTTCCTCTTGTAATTCTTTAGCTATGGCATTATTACTGGCCACAATTAAATATCTTCCTTTCCAATCTGGCTTGCTTTTTTTAAGAGCGGAGAATTGTTTCTTCTTCCTCTCCAAACCTGTAAGTAATTTTAAAAAATCTATCATTTAGAACCTTATTGTGTTTTATTGAGAAGGAGCGCTTCTGTGATGAAGCGACTGAAGAAATGGCACTGTCACTGTTCAGAGCAGGAGAGGCTCTTTGTGCTGAAAGGCAGAGTCTGTGCATGCTTTGCAGAGAGATTTTTTGACTTGTCAGGCTGTTCAGGTACTACTGTCAGCAGAGTAAGTTCAAGCCTATTGACAATAGGCTGCATTTCCTTTGTTACCTTTTGCAGACACCTGAGGAATAGTCCTTGGATATTCTTTGGTTCTCAGCCCACGTGTCATAAAACAGAGCCACCAAATGTTCAGCAAATGACATTTTTTCATAAAATATTCTGATTTGTAGATGTATCAGTTACACAGTTACCTGTGTCATCGTGACTGTGGCTGACAAACATGAACAATATATGTGGGGATAGTGCCGGTTTCTGCACAAACAGTATAGCGTGGGGGTCAATGAGATTTTGCTGACGCTGTCAGATGAATAAAAGTGAGTTTGGCTGTTGATAATGTTTTCCTGTAAGCCATGTAAGAAGTGGAAGCTCACACAAACTGGAAATACTTACCATTTTTATAGGAAGTATTCAAATTGTCAGATACTGTGGTTGGCTTATCTTCTGAGCTGCAGTGTCTGCCTGGTGTACAGCACAGTTTGGTTTTGGCCAGTGCAGGCAGTAAGGATCTGAGCACCAGTAAAAACCAGGTAAGCTTTCTAACTTGATATGAAAGCCTGTAATTTCCCCTTCTTGTTTTTTTCAACCTGTTCTGAATTTTAGTGAATTATGATTAAATATACCCCATTTGTGTATTGTAGTCAAATTCATAGTTCTACTCTGGAATAAGCAAAGATGTGCTCCTAGGAAGAATACCCCATCATGCTTTGACTTATGGAAAAAGAAGTTTGTTTCTTTTTTAAGCAAGTGAATAATAAACTTAGTGACAATAGGGTTGTGCAACTTTAGCAGAACAAACACAGTTTCTTTTACACGCAACTACAGATGCAAAGGAGGCTTCAGTACTCTTTAGTACAAGCTTTTTGCATTACTGACTACTTTGTTTTTGTACTCCTTAATTCAAAATTATTTATGAAGATTACTATTTCACAGGAATCTGTAAAGAAAACAGAAGAATGTGAGCAAGAAATTGAAAAGTTGAAGCAGTTCTTAAGGAACCACTTGGTTGAAATATCACATGAAGGTCAACCCGTGGCTCAGAAGACTCATTGTCCAGAGGTGGGTTTCACTGTTTTCTTTCTCTGTTACTTGTCTTGACTAACGGTAATCATAACTAACACTAATTGTAATGATGCAGAGCACTGAGAAATAGCAGTGTGCTTCCCCTGCCCACCACAGTCAAGCAAGCAATTCAACACCATAGTACAACTATGCATACGTAACTTGACATATAGCAAGATATATTACAAGTAATACTAGTTTGCAAGTTGGGTATGTCTTTCATTTGTACCTATATCAGCTTCTAAGGAAAATTTAGAGTGCTGTTTTCATGACAGTTGTTTTGCTAAAACAATATATGGTGCTGATAGCTCGCCTGTGCTCAGCATCCTGCTAATGTTGCTGAGGTAGCACCTTTGGGATAAGGGGAGAATCGAGTCCATTTCTGATCATTGACCATGCAATGGTACTTTTGGTGATCCTGATGAGGGTTAGATTCGTTAGACTCCCTCCTCACTGCCACACTGTTTTCATCAACTGATAAACGTGTTGCTTTTTTTCCTGCAGTCTGCTGCTTTCTGTAATGGATAAGTTGATTATTTACTGCAAAAATAAGATGTGTTTTAAGGACAGCACTGCAGAAGTTGGGAAATGACTAATTAAGTGTAATAACTATTTCTAAAATGCTTCTGAAATGCTCAGCTGTTTGCAGTCAGTCACAATAAAGTTAATATGCATACATTGTACTTGCCTAATAACTATAATCACTCAGTAGGCAGCTAAGTACATAGCTGCTCTGCTTCCAGGTAGTTGGATACTAGTACTAAGCATGACTCATTTCCTGATTGTTACTTGTTTTTGTCTTTTCACTGTAGGACTTTTTGTTTGATAGCTCTTCTCTTAGAAGAAAGCGTGTTTCACAATTGTAACATTTCATTAATAGAAGAGGACAGTGGGATTGCCCAGCTTATTGAGGGGCTTCAGGTGAAGAAGTGGTGTTAATAAAGATTTGAGTTTTGAGTTTTGAGGAGGGTTTTGGCTAGTTGAGTTTGCAAAGCAAAGTAAATACATGCTGTAAATTCTCCTCCTGCAATGAAACAAATAGAAATACTGGGTTTAGTGGACATTTATAAATATATGCCAAATTATCATAGACGGCTGTTTTTCCATTCCAATGCCTTTTTTTTCTCTACCTTTTTTTTCCTTTGTGTTTTTGTGTACAAAGGGTAAAAACATCCTTGTCCGAGCAGTTTTCCCACACCCTTTGAAAATGTGTTGGGGCTCCGGCCTCCACGTTTGCCGTCACATTATTAGCAGAAGAAGCTACAGTCAATACAGAAGCAGCAGTCTTACTGCTTTCATCTATCACAGATTATTACTTGCATAGCATTATTCACACTATGATAGAGTGTGGCATGGAATTATTTCTAGCCTATCATCAAAGCTTGCTCTGATGGACTGAACCCAATGTGCAATGGGATATTTAGCTGTGTTTTAGTTTTCTGAGCAAGCCATGATGCTTCAAAGAGCTTTAGCACTTTCAATAATTAAGGGAATGGGACATATTATTCCTTGCTCTGTCTTACTCTGTTCTTTGTTGTGCTTTCTTGGCTCACCTGGAGGCTGGGTGGGAAGGAAAGGTCCTACCTAGCAGAAAGCTCTTAAGGGCAAAACACCGGCTGGAGCAACAGTCATGGCCAGGGAGGAGACTAGAACAGCTTCCTTTCACCCTTTTTTAGTGCAGAGTTACTTGAGTTGTTGTTTAATCCCTGCATAACATTAAATATTTTCCTTGTACTTTTTCAGGGACCATTGCTCCCAATATCACATTCAAAGACATGGGATTGTTTTGTCACTAAAACACATTGGATTTGGGCTTCCTTCTTTTAGGTCAGCTTCAGCAAAGAAGACTCAGCCCTGAGCTACCCTTATTGCTAGATTAGGGGTAGATTGCTACCCCTTATTGGGGTAGCCTACCTAATCTAGGCTACCCCAAGTGTTTTGTGTCAGGTTTCCAGAGAAGGTAGTTGGAAGTAACATCACCTACTCTGACACACAGAGTAATGTAACCCAGCTGCATTCCCCCTGTCCTGAAGGAAACTCGTACTCCCATGGCTATGCATTTCCTTCCAGACTACCAGCTTCTTTACAAGCAGCAAGTGCTGTCCTCAGGCGAATCTGTTGCTGGTGTTTTGCATGTATCTGGATATCTCCTGCAGTGACAATGGGGAACTGTCCCAATGTCCAGAAAAAAGAAAAAGGGGAAATAGCCACGGTCCCAGTAAGATATATTACTGGTATCATCTGTTACATCATTGTTTGGCTAAGTAAGAAAAATGGATTCTTACAGATGTTGTTGCTCCCTAGGGAGAAATGGAAGCTGTAAAAGAAGAAATCATAAAGCTGTGCCAAAGAAAGGAGGATATCCTTACCGAGATGAAGAATTCAATGTCTGAGCTTCACCAGCGCTTACAGCAAGAAGTGCCTGAAACAGGAGATGAACCCACAGCCTCTCTATTAGCACAGAGTGACTTGATTGGGACTGATGTTTCTGGCCAGCAGGTAAGTGGAGCACTACATTGTGGTAACTTACCTGAGAGCTGAAGAAGGAAGGTAAATAACGCTTCTTCCTCCTGGAGGAGTGGCATATGAGAGAGGAGCGCCCCTGCAGCTGTGAATCAATACTACTTTTTCTCCTCTTTGCACTTTCAAATGGTCCCAGAAGGACTGAGTATGATGCATGTCTAGAAGAAGGTGGGAGAGAGGTGTGCCTCTGGTTATTTAGTGTGAGGCAGATCCAACATGAGGTTTGCGTTAAGTAATCAATGGCGAAATGCGTGTAGATTTGAAAAAAGTTTAGATTTGTTAATGAATCACTTGTTGTGGGATTTTCAGTAACTATTTTCATGGAGCAAAGTGAAATCTGTTCTAGTTATAGCTGTGAGGTTGAAACATTACAGAATAGAGAAAAGTCACAATTTTCAGAGATTCTTAGTACCTGCAGCTTTCAATTACTTTAATGTAGAGTGGCAGATATTTAGTTCTTCTCCAAAAGCCAACCCCAAGTGATAACTTTCTTTTGATTTAAAGGCAAAATAGGCTTTTACTCTTCTTGTCATGAATAATTGAGCTATCACTCTGTGTGTATTCTTGTAGCTGAAAAAAAGAGGAATGATGTCTCTTCTACCTTCCTTAGATGAAGAATCAGAAGACTGTTCTTTCCACAGCAAGGTAAGCTCAGTATATCTCTTATATATACAGCTGTATATGTAAGAGACAAGATTTTAGTACAGGACAAATTATGAAAATTGTGTAAATCCAGAATACTTCAGAATAAGTTGAGATAGCAGTTACCACTCCAGGATACTAAGAAATTGCACTCAAGCCGGTACCAGTATTGCACAGCACCTCATTCTGTGACGGGTGATCCTGTTTTCAGTGGGATTGCTTATACTGTAATACCCACTTTAGGGAAGTGTTAGTGGCAAAATATGGGGCCAAATACCGATGTTCATATGTGGGGTTGTGCTTCAGACAGAATTAGACAGTCTCTGAAATGCTAAAGTTTAAAAGAAACAACCAAAATGATTTGTAATTTTAAGCTTAAGAAAAAAGGTACGTGATCAAACTATTTGGAATGAAGTTGAGATAGGAGAGATTTCTGGAAGAATGGAAGAAACTGGGAGACACTTCTCAACAGATGGTTCTGAATCTGGGGAATCTGAATGCCCAGAAGAACTGCAGAGGAATAAAGCTGGGAGTAAAATTTCATTGCGAATTTAATAGCTTTTGGAAAAAGAAGAAAAATCCATGAAATTTTCTGTACGCTTTGTTGCGCTATAGGGACTAAATGAGATGTATTTGAATGAAATCAGGAATGTGCAGAAATGCTGGTGAGTTTGTAGCCTTGCTACCCACCTGCACAGCAGTTCACAGACTACCCGGGTTGACAGTGACCTGCATCTCCTGGGAGGGACTGTGGCCTCAATGAAGTTTTGAAGAATCTCCATTTCTCTGAAGTCCTCGCTATGGCTTTTAATTAACCTTTTTGCTACATCCTTGCAGCAAGAATAAAAAGGAAATGTGACAAAGATGTGAGAGTATTGGAGGGATTGTTTTAGGCCAAGCAAGGATGAAACTCAATGGCTAGAGAATACAAAGGAGTCCAAACAGCTTGGATTGAGGTGGTGTCTTACTACTTGGATCCAAGCACTTCAGTTTCAAGGTTTCTGATTCTGCTCCTTCATTGGTGCAGTTTTCTCTACATACAGGACTCTTTAGGGGAGAGGACAGGAGTGAGATTGTTTCTTGTTGTTTGATTTTTGTTTGTTTTATTTTTTTTTTTTTAATAGTGTGAATAAATAAGGATACTGCGAGGTCTTTTAGGGAAAACTATCACTGTCATCCAGCTGCCACTCGTCTTGCAGCAGAGCTATAGAGCAAGGGAAGACAGGAGATTCCGGAAACACAATAAAGATAGATAAACAAGGCAGAAATAGAGCAAATTGTTACTAAAGGTTTGTAGTAGTTTACATGGCCTGAAGGAATATCTGAGCTTCCTATTCACAAGCTAACACTGAACTGTTACTGCTTTCAAAGGGAAGTACAACCACAGAGAAAGACGCCGGCTTTTGGCCTTCAGAAGGAGATGATGGAAGGCACAAGGAAGACAGTGCAACCTCCTGGTCTTCTGGTACTCTGTCAGATGGCATCGTTCAGGTAAGACACTCAGGTTTATCTCCATGGAGGTGGGAACTCATCATTGTGGAAAAGATTTGCACAAGTTCTAGGTATTGCTGAAATCTGCAAAGACTGAGAAGTGTAGAAATGTGGGACATGATGGCCTTATTCAGATCCCCCATCTTACATATTGCACTAAATCTTGCCATTTAAAATCTCTTTTCCAGTTACACATACGGGTTGGACTCAATCACCTTAAGGTTCTTTTTCAATCTAAATGATTCTATGGTTCTATATTATTTTTTTCTAGCCTGACAAAACCCCAAAAGATAGAAATGCACACTTGGTAGCACTAGTTTGTTTCACTAATTCCTGGAAAGGAATTTTGTCCATTTTGTTGAAGGATGATTAGTGGAAGACATTTGACTTGTACATAAGATGATCAGCATCTAAGACGCCCAATTGGCTACAATTTTGGTGGCGTTCTGCTCTGTTGTTTATGGTGTCTTGATAATATTATAGCTGCAGTTGTTTGTATGTCAACATTACAGGCTTAAGAGAACTTCTCTCAGTGAATACTCTTGGGCCAGGACCACTATAGATTGAGTGGCTGCTGCCCTTTAGAGGTTTCTCTAGCATAACAAGGGAATAATAGCATCATTTACATTAGAAAACACCTTGTAAGTCCATCGAGTCCAACTGTAAATCTAACACTGCCCAGTCCATCACTAAACCATATCTGTAAGTGCCACATCTACACTACTACACATCTGCACTAATAATGTTACAGATACGTCCACTGTGGCCTCTCTCTCTATAGGACGCTAATGAGCTAATGGAATCACACAAATATGGTGAGGAAACATCTATGCAAACTTCGCTGAGCACTGAGGGCCCTGGCACAAGTGATGGCCGTCAGGCTATGGTGAGTTTGAAGGCCTGAAGTGGGCTGAACAAGGTGACCTTCTGAACTTGTTGTATAATGTACCTAGTGGGCCCAGTGTTTCATTGTGGTTATGCTACTTGAGTTTGTTGCAGTATTTTTTTGTATGTTTGGATACCTACAACCCTTGTGGACCTCTTTATATTGCTGCTTTGGATGATAATAAATACATTGTGAGTTGTTTCTTGAAAATGCAATTTACTAAGGAACAAAATGAGTATTTTCAGGAAGTACAATGCTGGCATTCATACAGGCATGAATGGAGGGGTTCAAGTGATGTAAACATACATCAACGATGGGATTTTTTTAAACAGCAATTCAAGGAGAAATTAAGGAGATTGACAGTCCTCTGTGTTGCTGCTTTGTGGATGGCATGTACAGGCTAAGGGAGGAGTGGGCAGCAGCCTGTGGGTTATGTACAAAGGAGCTTATGGAGACAGACATGAGTGCTCCAGGAAGCCCAGGAGCAGCAGAGTGGTAGCTGAGTAGTAGCTGAGCAGCCTCAGTTCTTTCTATGTTTAGAGCATGGAATAAGACAGAATCTGTCATTCCTTGGAGCAGGAGCAGCTCCCCAGGTCACTTGGTCTTGCATTCTCCCTGACTTCTTCCATCATGTGTAACCTTTAATTTATAGTTGAAAAAACCACAGCACAGTATTAAAACCCAGCCAGCAGCACAATATATTCTGCACTGGTGTTATAAGAAGTAGCCTCGTGTGAGTATATTCTATATGATATAATTGTGTGTGGGATCTCTGTGTTTTTTCCTCTCTGCTGGGCTGTGCTGCTGTTGGTGTCTGCACGTGCAGGACATGACTAAGGTCCCTTGACAGCTGCAGGAGATGCAGTCCCTGCAGTGCCCCAGCACGGCGAGTGGTTCACCTGAGCTCAGACTACTTGTCTGTGTGGGGCTAGGCTGAAGCCCTGGCTGTACCGAGTATGTCTCCATTGAGGAGAATGGGAATTTAGACACCCGTATTCAGAGGCTTAACCTCCAACCGACCGTTTTGGGCTCCCAGGAGCCTTAGAAGACATCATACACCCTCCTGGCACCTGTGTGTGCCACCGCTGTGTTTTGTCAGCATCTTACCTTCAGGGGCACCCACCACCCCGGCGATACCAGCAGTCAGTGGAACGGTTTCTTGAGCCAGACACAGCAGCTCTGTGGTCAGTGCAGAGAGTACTGACAGGCTGTGTCTCAGGGTCCTTCTCTGCTCCAGCAGAAAGGTTTCTCAGAGAAGGTCTTTCCTCAAACCATACCAGAGCTTATTTGCTGGCAAAATCTTCTCCAATTAAGTGTTTTGCTACACTGTGACATTTCCATATGCTACACAACTCCCTGTAGCAATTGATTTTTTAATTTTATTTTTTTTCTGTTAAATGATTTATTTACGTGAATGCATGATGTGCATGAACACCTGTGCAAGCGATACTGGTTTATTTTATCCAGCTAATTTGACTATCTATCTGAGTTTCTACAGAGGAAGGGGATAAAGTTTACGGAAGTAACAGTGTCTCCCTGAGGCAAGACAGAACATGCTGTTAAGTGTAAATGAAATGCTGAAAAGGTGTCATGCACAGTATTATACTTGTGTAATGTTTTGTTACTTAAATGAATTAACTAAACCAAAAAGGCTTAGAACTAGAGCTGGAAATTTCAGGTGAAGGTTGAAGTAAACTGGCACTCTTTTATTTCTTCAGCCACATACATCTCAACAGACGTATTTAGACTGTTCAGGGATCTGTATACTCAGATTTACTTTCTATCTTTAGTGGCATAATGGCACTGTCCCTCCCATACTATCTTAGAGGCAAAAAAGAGCAGTAGTGATTAAAGTAAGATACTGATAGCTGAAACAGGGCATTTGTGTACAGATAGTTTTGTTCTTGGTTTACTTATTAAGTACCAGTATTTGCATATGTGGAGGTATATACAGATCTGTACAGCTTTCTGAGCAGCTGCTATCTTCAAGCCCTTTAGACTTCTCCTTATTAAGGAAGTGTGCAATGTTAAAGGAGGGCAAATAAAAAGAAAGAATTACACAAGACATACTTTAAAATACACCATTTTTTTTTTCTGTGTGACCTAGAGCCTAAATAAAGCATATTTGACTGTTGGAACTGAATGCACACAAGTAGATACTAAGTGTTGCCCAACTGCTTGCTTTGCAGCTTTAAACTCCATTGCTTTTCCATCTAACTCCCACAGAAAAACATCTCTCCTCAGGGGAGAACTGGTTAATGGTGAGTCATCCCACTTCCTACACGCTCAGGTATACCTGGGCAAATGCAAATTGCTGCCTGGAAACCTGTTACACCAGATCCCAGATCGACTGCCCTGCTGAGTTTCCCTTTCTTTTTCTTTATTCCTTCTTTCTTCCTATTTCTTTTTTCATCTGGGAACGAAGTGGCAGAGTGGTTTTGGAGCTCTCGAAGTGTGAAAGTTAAACATTTCCCACTGGTAAGGGGAGAGGAAAGAAGGAAAAAAAACCAGAGAGATAACCACGTTTCTTTCATGTGCTTTGCTTCAGAGCGACAAGCCGCCTCCTGTCCCCAACGCCACCCAAGGCTCTCGAGGGAAAGCGGGAGATTCGGAGGAAGAGGTGGATGGCGGGAGGCCTGAGCCGGAAACAATCCTCCAGGTGTGCCAGGCCCAGGTTGCCGAGCTGGAACAATGGCTAGACAAAACTAAAGTGTCCCTGAGATCAGACCCCCAGAGCCCTAAAATGCAGCAGATGGCAGAACTGGAGCTTGCTGATTGCCAGGTAAGACGGAGTCGTCAGTTTACTGCTGCCATCTAAACAAGTGGCTCTTCCCTGGGCTGTGTGTCTGGAGAAGAGTGAGGCTCACTGCTTCTCCTCTCCCACTTAATTGGCTTCGTTACACTCTGCAGAAAACAGGTAATCGCTTGACTTCAGTTTTGGATGCAGCTCTCCACGGGCTTACTTAAAACACCTATTTTAGAATTGGGATCTTTATGCATTAGTGGGGTTTAGGTAGAATTCTTGAGTATTTTTAAAGCTTTGCTTTTCTTTGGATTGTTTTCAGAAACATGGCTCAGTATAGTTTGAATCCTCTATTAAAAGGCAATTTTTCATTGCTTTCAATCGTGATAAATCAGCTAGGAAAAAAAAGAGTTGTGGTTTTTTTTCTTTCAACATTTTCACTTTCTATTTTTGTTGGAGTGATTTAAAAGTTCAGTGTAAGATAGCTTCCAAGCTGGTAAATTCTTTTACACTTTTTGCAAAAATGCTGCCAGCATAGGTAGAAAGATGGGGACTTTTTCCCCTGCCCTCTGTGAGCAGTGGTGATATTTGGACCTGCTGCCTTACTTCTAGGTCAGCCTCTTGCCCCAGATGGCAGTGGAAGGAAAGCAGTGGGTGGTACCCCTCAGTGAAAACGGGTGGAGGGAAACAGGACTGGCATGAGGGGCTGGGGTAGGTGGGAGTCCTGGCATGCAGCTTTTCTCTGACGTGCAGATTAAAAGAAAATGTGCAGGCATGTCACTTTGAAGTTCCCTGCGGTGCCAGTCTGGTGTAGCAGTTGGCTTCAAGCGCTAAGTCTGCCTAAAGCAACCAACTCCCCTCCCCATGAAGGAGCCAATACCAAAGTGTCTCCATTTTTAATTACTAGGAGATGTTTCCAGCTGTTTTGGTGAGGGGCGTGGGAGGGTGTTTTTAATAGGAACCAAGTCCATGCCTCTGGGTTTAGGCTGTGATTCAGCCAAGTGCTCTGGTGCTGTGCTCTGGTACTGAACTCTGTGGGAATTAGGATCCTGACTGCAGGATCAGGCTGCAAAGTAGCTGGCTGTGTCTGGATCTCATTCAGGGTTTGTGTCAGCACAGGCTTCAACAGGGCAGTTCCAACTGGTAAAAACAAGCAGTCTTCAGGTGGCTGTAAGTGCTGCTGAATTCCTGTCGGCTTTTAACAGTTTGACTCAATGTGAAGACATGAACTTGGTCGTGAGGGAGGCTTTTCTCACCTAGTCAAGTTCTCCACTGAAAAATACACATAGCACAAAGCAGAATGGATATATGATGTAAAACATTTAATTTGTTGCAGTTAATTACTTTGCAGTTGAGCCATACTACCTGTCTGCACACACTCACCGTAAAAACCTGAGTTCAAAATAATGCAGAGATGCACTTTGATTCACAGCAGCTTGAATCAAAAACCAGATCACATGGCCTGGCTGACCCATGGCAACGTTACTGTGTTTTGGTAATTCAGTATCATTCCTTCCAAAGGGTGATGTGATCAGTTCGTGAACTGCCTCCTTCTCACCCACTGGGGTGTGTTGTCTTCTTGATTGCATCCAGAGTCTATCTTTTCTGCTCTCCTCTTTTATTACTCCATATCTGAGTTAATATAATTTCCTGCAGAGACTGCTGTTTGAAACAGCATTAAGTCTGTATCAAATTTGTTTAATTGTTCAGAATGAAAATAGACTATATGAGAGAATCTCGGGGTTTTGCAGCTATTTCTCTTCTTGCCTGTATGTTCTTATGCTTTTCAGACAGGGGAAGTGTGAGCATTGACTTCAGAATGTTATCGAGAAAGGAGCGTTGTACTTCTAAGAATGAATAATTGACTGCTGTCCCTTCTAGGTGAGGTTATCAGAGATTGAACAAAAGGTTCTTTCTTTACTGGAAGATTGTGGAGATAGTGCAGACTACCAACATGAGACAGAGGCTCTTTCCTCGAAGCTGAAGGAAGTGAAGTGCAATTTGGAAAAAGTCCAGATGCTGCTTCAAGACAAATACAATGAAGAGCAGGTAAAGCATATGAATGCTATGCAGAGCAAGAGTGAGAGAACCATGGTGCTTTAATGTGCTGTAGTTGCAGAAGAACTGTTAGAGCTCGCCACGTGAAGCAAGGGAGAAAGGTCAATCAGAAATGTCAGACTTGCTATTATTCTCCTTTGCAGAGCTTTGTAATGATTTGTAGTTTGCAGCAAGTAGTGGATTTTTAGTGAGTGTCTGAACATCTTTTCTGCTTTAAGTGCTTAGGGACAGAGGTCAAGATTTTTCGAGAAGTACAGGAAAAGGATACAATTTTTTGTTTGTTTGGTTTCTACCTTTAAAATGCCATAATGTTTGTGACAGTATCACAGCCAAGAGGCCTTTAAGAGGTAACTTGCAAGAATGCATAAACGGCAAGGGCACAGACTCTGCCAGCAATCCTGTGCCACAGCTTCATACTCTTTGCTGAGTTTCCTAATGGGTGAGACAGTAAATCCCAGTCAGGGGTAATTCCTGCTCTGTTGTGCAAGGGGCCAGAGAATCCCACCTGACGTGTTTGTGTAAGAGCAGCCACAGTCTCTCCAGGGCTGGAGGAGCACAGTCTAAAAGGGAGTTTGCATGGCCCAGGAGAGAATTAGCAGAGCTCCGCTTTAGCCATTTCACCAAACTCCATCTGCGGGTTCTGCCCTCTTGTCAAGTCTGGAAGCCTTCCCACAACGACTCTCTCCTTACAGATTCACGGTGGGGAGAGGATCGACCCAGAGCCCCTTGAGATCCTACACTCAAACGGCTCCAGTACCCCCCAGCTTGCCCTTACTGAACAACCACTCATTTGGCACAATGGTTTCCAGCACCCACAGGTAATCCTGCTGTCCAAGAGGAAGGGTACTCCACAGCTCCTGGGGGTGTGTGGGTGTGGGGCAGCTGCATTTATTATCTGCTGTGGTTTTCACTGTAGGATCAAGTCTATCAAGGGTAGGTTTCAGCCACCCCTCTCCTTCAGGAGCAGGGGTGTTTGTCAGGGTGGAGAAAGGCCTCACCCCTAAAATCCCATGTCCGAAAGGTTGGTAATACTTAAAAGCTGGATGGTACCCTGACACTTGCTTTGTTTAATAACAATTCAGGTGGCATCACCCATCCTTCCAATTGCCTTATCTCTGAGGCATTGATGTATTATGAAATCCAAATCTAGATATTGCCATTGCTTTTGAAGTTGAATCTGAATCTAAAACTTTGTGAACTCCTTCCCATGAGCTAACTCAGAATGACTAAGGTTCTTAACACAATAAAAAAAATCTTTCAGTGTTCTGTACTCTGTAGACTACATCTGTTTTGCTTACTGAAAAGTAACTTTTGCCCTTTTCATGCTATTAGAAAAGAGTTGGAGAAAATGATCCAGCTTGAGCTGCTGAAATTGCTCACTTTTTAACTCAGCCTCATATTTGAGAAAATCCCCATTTTCTCTTGCTCTTTTCTCTGTATATGGATGGCAGTTGATGACCTTTAAATTTCTGTGTGTGCATAATTTGTTTCTGACTGATGTTTTTTTCTTTTAAAACTTTTGCTCAGGCAGAAGTATATTTCATAAAAATACACGTTTTCAGAAAACAGTTATTTGGTACTCATGTTTACACATCAATTGCATTTTATTCTGATAGAAGTATTCTTACTTTCTTTGCTAAATGAGTTAATGTAAAATGTTATCAGAAAAGCACAATTATCATTCCAGATTAATACAGTGCACACAAGTGATTTTAGTGTTCGTGCTATTCTCTGTGCACAGGATCTGAAATTCAAAGCAGCTGAGCAGAAAAGTCTCATTGATTTCATTGAGTCGTGCGTGGAAAAAATACAGCCACAGTTTGAGGACAGCGTGACGCAGAAATTACAATCAAGGTACAAAGTGCAATACAAAATAACCTGGTTCAGTGATGTCAAACTGCCTAAAGCTGTGAAACTTTGCACCACCAGTGGTTCTGTGCGTGCCCATGTGCCTTTAGAAGAAAAACTGCAGAAGCTGGGAGATTTCTGCCATCACCAGTCTAGAGAAATGGAGTCTCATTTATGTGACAGCCTCTTTGATATTGGGCTGACTCCACTGTTTAGAGTCAACCTTGCTATCAGGCAGAGCTACTACCTGCCATAAACTAAAGCAGACCCATCTGGAGGCAAGTTGAGAACTGTCTGTTCAGAGCCTTTCCTGTTCAAATGCACAGAAACCCAACTGGGTTTAAAGGCAGCGTCTTTGAAAAGGGGACATTGGGATCCTGCACCTTCCAGCATGGAAGCAAGACAGCCTTTAGGACTATGCTCCCTGTATTGTCATTTCAGAGATGGAGGCTGCCAGCAGACCCCTAGGGTATTCCATGGGGAGGGAAAAGTCCCAAGAAAGGTAGCAAAGCTTGGATTAAAGGTCATCCATGCACTTGGTTTCACTCTGGGTTTAGGGCAGGAGCAATAGAAACTAACCTTACGGAAGAAGTCTTACAAATCTAATTTTGCTTGTTCTGCTTCAGTATTTCCCATTCTAACAATGTTTTCTCAATTCAGCAATGGACAATCTGATCCAAAGAGCATGCAGGCTGATCCTACCTTAGCTGCAAAGGACCAAATGGGTAACAAATGGCAGTATTTACAACAAGAGCTGTCGTCAAAGATGAAGTCTCCTCTCTGCCAGCTTGTGGAGCCTCAGGTCTGTTTCAGTTCAGTAAAACACTCTTTCTGCAGGCAGTTGGTGGCAGTAAAGATAGCGGTTAGTGTATCTTCCTGCATTATCGTATTGCATCTTCATCAGATAACTGAAATCTGTGCAGGCGCTCTCCACAAGAAATCGTTACTGCATACTGGTTTCATGATTGTCTTTTAATTTTACTTCAAGGTAAATAATGTCTCTGAAGTAGTGACTACTAAGCATAGCATGTGAGCACATAGGCGACTCCTTAGAGTTAACATGCAGACCAGATGTTATCTGCTTAATTCTTTCACGAGAACTAAGAGAGTTAGCCAGCAACTCAGTCACCACTGAGTTCTCTCCTGCTCAGGTCTCAAAAGCGAAGTTTGGACTGCAACCAGAGCACACTATGTGTTTATTCTGAACAAACTGTAGAATTTTGCTGCTTGGACAAAACTATAATTTCTGTTATTAACAGTTTTGTTCACATTCAATTAGAGTGTCTAGATTCCCTGTTCTCTGAAATTATTGCATTGCATGGAAGAGTATCAGTCATGTACAAGGAGGTACGTCGGCTCTTTTTCAGGCTAGACTTACACTGCAGTGGGCAGCAGGGCTGCCTTGACACAAACTACAACTTGTAGCCCTAAAAGCTGGGAACCAGAGGCTCATTTTTCAATTAATCTCCCATTCAGGGCATAACCTACCCAAATAATTTTTGCCAGTAAAACGGCAACCCTGCTATCCTGGTATTTTTTTTTATTAATGCCTTGAAACTTTCTTTTTAATACTTTCTAAGAGTGTTATCTAGATGCTGATAGCCCTGTCTTCGTTGAGCTGTTGACCTAATTACAATATTCTTTTTCCAAATGTTAGATTACAGCAAAGATGAACATGCTGCCTCGAGGCACATTTGCTAGTGCAGGAACCCCAACTGTGGAAGAACTGAAAACTTACACTGTCCAGCTGGGAGACCTAAGCCAAGAAGCAAATGTGGTGCATGCACAGGTAAAAGTGGTGTGTCCCAGCATTGCAAAAAAACCCAGGGACTCAAGACACCATTTGGGTCCTGGGAAATGCAACCAATAATCATGTTATTGCAGGTGGTGTTCACTGTAGTGTCACTTCTGCATCAGGTATGGACTGTAGCGTAGAAATCAGCTTAGGATTTTGAGAGGAAACATTTCCAGTTTCAGCTATGATACTCTCGTTACCTGAATCTAAAGATATGCAAGTGTGGGTAGAACTCCTCAAACTGTATAAAGCAAGGAGTTCATGAAAGATTTCAGTAAATCTACAGTATTGGAGCTGACAAGACAAATTGTGTTGTGCCCATTAGAGACTTCTAAAATCACAGCTACTCCCAATACTTAAAGGGTCATTGTCTCAGCTTTTGCCTTGACAGCTCTGAATATTATATGCATATAACTGTCTTATCCAAATCCATCCCTCAGTATTTTGTTAATTCCATTTTATTATTTGCTGACTGAAGCTCTAACCTTATACAAATAAATAAATCTTAGCCATGCCTTGGGTGAAAGTACTGAAACCTTCTGACTTGCCTTTACCCAGGATAATGTGGCAGAGGAAGTCTCTTCCAATTTGGACAGAAAATTGTTTGAGCTGCTTCTGGCAATCAGCCGATGTTTGAATAACATGGAGGAGATGTTAAACACCTCAGTCCTCTCCACCGAAGAGGCAGCCGTGCAGCAGGCTCTGTATGAGGTAACGGGCCCAAAGCATCCAGGGCAGGAGAAACCCCAGTGGATTTCTGTTACAGTGGAATATGTATGGCCTGATGTTTCCTCTGTATTTTGCTGGTATTATTCAGGAATAACACCACTAAACTATTTGGTGTTGCACAGGTTTGGGCCTATTGCTTTTAACAACATTATTAACTTGAGTCCTGCTGCCTTTTACAGGCAAGGGTCCTTGGACAAAGACCATTTTCACTCACATTATCTTTCTTTCACCCCTTCAGACTCTTTCTGTCGAGCTGCAAAAACTTCATGCTGATCTGAGTGATAAAAAAGATGATCTTCTAAAGTCTCTTCGCTGCGCTGGTGGGAGCACAGATGTGTTCTGCGAGTGCTTTAACAACTTGCAGGCACGGCTGGAGCAAACTCAAGCTGCCACTGCATCAAGGAGCAACTCAATGAAAGCTGGACTGGATCATAATAGCAATTATCAGGTACTCCACTGCCAGCTGCACATCTTGTTTCACAGCATCCATGAGACTTGTCAGTGTTAATGCATATGGGTTACAGATCAGCAGTGTGTAATGGGCTTGCCTTTTTTTTGTACTCTCAAGAAGCAAATTTATTTTGCTGTTTGCAGTGCTGACTACCTTGATCACAGTAGAAGATCTGCATGCAGAAAGGATGGAAGTAACCTGGGATGCCATGCATGCTGGGGTGCAGGCGAAAGCAAGCTTCTGTGTGCAGGGATTAGGCCAAGAGGGTTTTGTATGTTCTTTCTGGTGCTATGTGGACTCAGGAGAGGCAAGCTTTTTCCCTTCTGGTGCCATGTCAGGCGCTGGGCTACTTTTACCTATGTATTGGAGCTTGATTTGACCCTTTGTATTTACTGTTCCTTTAGATTTTGTGCCACAGTAGCAGAAATCGTAGTTGCAAATTTGCTTTTTTTCTTTGTTGGTTTTTTTTTTTTGAAAAGCAGATAGTAATAAACTTTTCTGTAGATTCTCGTGATGGACTAAATCTACTGGCTTTTGCTGGAAAATATTCAGATCAAGTATTTATGCCGAAGTAAGGAAAGAAAAGACTGATCTTTGAAATATAGTTTCCCATGTCCAGCAAAACTAGTATGCTCATCATCTGCAAGTCAGTCTAGCTCTCTGCTGCTGAAAAATAAAACAGTTCCTTTGAAGAACACTAGGATATTGTCTCCAAACAGTAGCAGGACTTGTCTTGCAATGTTTGCTTATGCAGAATCCATGAAGCTTCATCAGTCACCAGTAATGGGCTCATTTTCAGAAGAGAAGAATTTGTTTCTCTGTAAGTTTCAGATTTTTACAGTCATAGAGGATCATTGTGACAGAGTAATCTACTTTCTTACACTACACAGACTACAGAATTTCCCTCTCTAAATTATTGCTTTAAGCCCATAACGCACATGCTTTATTTTGTTTTTTAAAGAGGGAAAAAAAAATTCTTTTGCTGTAAGGCGTAACCATTTTGTTTGCTGTGTAATTTTTTCTGATCATTACTATATTTTTGATACGTAATATACTTCTGATGTTTGTGTCTTTTGCAGAATGAAATCAGGCTGCTCTATGATCAGTTAACTGAGAAAAAAGCTACTCTGCAACAAACCTTGAATGCCATACGTGGATATAATACTTCTGAACAGCTTCAGGTAATTTCATTCGAAGGAAAGGAGAAGAAAAATCTCTCAGCATTAGCTAGTATTTCCAGTTTTCTACAATCTATTAAGCTTCATATTTTTTGAATTTTGAGTCTCACTTAGGTTTTAAAGATGGGGGAAAGAGAGAGTTCAGTATTTTCCACTCCCCCACCCCCTTTGTTTTTGTTTTTTTTTTAATACATCTCAATCCATAGTCATTTTAGTAGCTGGAGTGGAGGAACCAGTCTCTCCACAACCTCTCAGAGCAAATACACCACACACCGTGGCAGGGAACAAAAAGAGCTACACCAGCTACAGCACTTCACACATTATGCCTTTTTACATGCAAAACTGGCTTTTCTTTGTGGGAGTAGGAGTCCAGTATTTGCATCTACTCATTCAGCATTTATGAGCACTTCATCGTATGGCATTTGACCGACTAAACTATTTTCTTCTGCCTTCATAGGGACTAGCAGAGAAAAGAAAAATTATTAACCATTCTGGGGAGGATATGAAGTCTATCAGCCATCTATCTACTTGTTGATGAAGCAAAGAGGGTGGCCCAAAACTTTTTTGTTGCAGGCTTATAATAAATCTTATTTGCAGGCATAACTTTCTGCCAGGCTGAAAGCTACGTTCAGTACTGCTGAATCCTCTAGCAGCATCTATGCCTTAGATACATTCTGTCAAATAATCCCTCTTGGAAAAGGAATGCCAGAAGTACAGAACTTCAGAAAGAATCTGTCTTAATCCATCTTTCTCTAAGTGTCTCTAATTCATAAGACAAAATGGTATTTCCTGGATCTATGATTTTTTTAATGACTGCTCTTGAATTAGTAAACTGAAAAGCACGTTGAATGTTGAAGTGAGACACAAGACCTGAATTCTTTTACTGGCTGTGCCACGTGAAGCCAAGTGAGCTGTGTCATGAACAGTTTCCTGTTTAGTTTATAAGCTCATTGGATCTCAGGGTCTGATTGTGAATTTATGAAGTGCTAGCACAGCAGAGATCCAGAGCCTGGATCCGCTGTGCTGTCAGTGGTAATGCAAAGTTTAATGGAACAGAGATCTTCCTAATAGCTTATTTTGTCTTTAATTCAGAAAACTGATGACTGTGCTTTGGAGCTGCAAAACTTAGAAAACCAAGTAGCAAAACTGAGAGGCCATGGGGAAAGATTTCAGTTACCTATCACTTTAATCCAGGAAGCTTATAAACTGGAGGTAAGAACACAGTACAGTTTCCATTTACTCATCAAGATTTTGTTCTTCTAAGCAAAGTATTTTTAGTGTCAAAAGGCTGATGGTTATTTTGCATTCTAGGATTGTGTGTGCGGGTTTGTAGGATTCATTTCTGTCCTTCTTGAATCAGTAAACTGTGTTTACATTGTAGGATGTTTTGGATGACATGTGGGGGATTCTGAAAGCAAAATATGTGGAACTGAACTCCCCTTCCATCAGTGAGAGCCAGTATGAAGACTTACTTCGTGGATTTGCAGAGCTAGTAGCTATTGGACGAGAGAAGATTGCACAAGATCCAAAGCAGCTAATGAAAAGCAAAGCAGCTCTACAGTCTCACCTGGAAAATCACAAGGTATGAGATGCTTATCACTGCACTGCTCTGATCACCGTAGCAGGAGCAACATTTTCTGTGACTGGTTTCTCTCCAGTGTTATGGAGAGGAATAACTAGCATACAGCATAGGGGAGAGTCTGGAGTATGTGAAGAAAACAAAGCAAAGTTTTTCAGTAGACCAAAATAGAACCCACTAAAATATGAAAGAGAGATTGTTATTACAAATTAAATTTTGGTGATAAATTAAGATGAAGATTTCACTTTTGTCAGTCTGATAGTACCTTTGACTTACCTCAGAACATGTTACTATGTGAGGAAAACACACGTCCTTCTAATTACTGGTAATAAATCAGTAGTGAGGTTCCTGAAGTTGCTGTTTAGCAATTGGGCATTGAGCCTTTGCTTTCAGCATTATGTTGTCATGATCTGATGGAGGAAACTTACCCCTAACAGCTCTTTTTTTGAAGGGAAGATGGTTTAGATCCAATCCTTGGCAGCCCAGTGTCCCCTGTACCCAGGTGCTGTATGTTTGATAGGAGATGGCTGACAATGTGCCTGCATCCTCACTGTCCAGTCACTTGGCAAGAAGCCCTGGCCAACACTAGTTACTCAAAGGTGTCTCTGTCAAATCAAAGCATGGGCATAACTTCTCCACATAGCTCAAGCTCCCTTAAGAATTGCTTCAGTGTGCCAAGCACTGCAAAACCCTCCTCCAGAGCCAGAGGAATTGTGTTCCTCACTTGCAAATTGCCTTTAGCAGAGCAAAATGTTAGGAATTTATTTACAAAGGAAAATAAATAATGCATCTGCAGTCCAAATATACATACGTTGATTTGCAAAAGCAAACTGCAAAAGCTGTTTTCCCTGCCCTGGTTATCAAGATTTATAAGGATGCTCACACAGCCTATACCTGGAGTATGGTCCTTAAGTGAAATTCTTGTGCAAGTTATTAATTCTTAGTGAAGAAGACCTTGATTGAAGAGTGTGATCCTAAACCTTCAAAGCTTTTTTGCGGGGGAAGGTGTTCTGTTGAGATTCAGACGTTTCCCAAGAGCTCAGCAGAGTCATAATTAAATCAAACTGTTACCCAGTTATCCCAAAGGATTATTGTGTCCTACATACTGCTTGGGACTTAGAACTGCTTAGAGTCACCTCCCATCCAGGTGAAACAAACTGCATAATGGCTGTCTGGTGACAACTACCTCACAATAAACTATGAATTTATTTATAGTTATACTCTTTCTTCCATCATCTTCTTACAACATCTTTGTATTTCATATGAACAGAAGATATAAATGTAGATCTTTTTCTTTAGAAATGTATACATGAAAATATTGCAGGCAACTCATCTGCACCAGGGGAAGTTTAGACTGGATATTAGGAAGCATTTCTTTACCCAGAGGGTGGTCAGAGACTGGAACTGGCCTCCTAGAGAGATGGTCGATGCCCCAAGCCTGTCAGTGTTTAAGAGGCATTTGGACAATGCTCTTAGTAACGTGCTTTAACTTCTGGTCAGCCCTGAAGTGGTCAGGCAGTTGGATTTGCTGGTGGTTGTAGGTCCCTTCCAACTGAAAATATTCTATTTCTATTTCTATTCTCTTTTCTATCCTATCCTATCCTGTCACTGGTTCTTGACTAACTGTAAAATGATCCATAACTGCTCATCTTGAGGTGATGCAGAATTTGGGTAGAAGGCTCCTGACTCCAGCTACGAGAGACCCTGAAATCGGCTGCTCTTCTCAGTGAATCTTCTCTGTTGTCTTCATCCTTCTGCTGTGGGTGTGTGATCTCCCTTAAAGAACAAGCTTTAATTATTTTTTTTCAGGACTTCTTCCACAACCTCATGACCCATATGGCTTTCATGCAAACGTTTTCCAAGAAAGTGACTCCTTCCATCCTACAAAAGAGAGAGGAATTCTGGAGAGAGCTGGTGAATGAAGTCAAGTTGCTGGAGCAGGAGGCCTGCCAGTATGGTATACACTTAGAGAGCCTCTTAAAGGTAATGTGCCAAAAGAAACCCAGAGTAAAAGCTGGAGGGGAGAAGGAGAGCGTATGCTGTGAACTGGCTTTTTTCCTTGGAACCCTCCAAAAGTTGATGTTTCAACCCATTAGTCTGACATGGGTAGGACTTTATGACTTCTTACAGTAATTTTTAAGTGCCTGGACTGACAGAAGAGCCCTTTAAGGCACAAAAATGCCAGCACTACTTTAAAGTAAAACCTAAAAATTGATCTTAAAATACCTCTAGAGAATAAAAGTTAAGTATACCACTTGAAAATAAGAAATCTTGAAGATATTGGAAAAATAAATAACTCCACTGTGGTGAAATCATGTCTTGCTTCAATGTTATTCACCTATTTTTGTGTTCTGTGTCATTAAAGCAAGACGTGCTGATGCTGGAATAAGTATTAAGGCCTCAGTCTAGTGTAGCAAAAATGGAAATAGATGTGTGCTATGTTAATGATGCAATATATTTTTTAGGAATGGATGGAATTTGATGACGAATGCCTAGTATTCAATAAGGAGTTAGAGGCATTTGCCTCTGCATTGCCTTCCATGAGTTTGGTTGAAGAAACAGAAGAAAGATTAATGGAATGGATTGCACTTCTAGAGGTATTTATGTGTCTGTGTCTCTGGTTTTCTTCATGGATCTGTAAAGGTGGCAAAAAGATGAGTCAGAATATGAGGAGAAGACAGTTTGCAGGACAATGTTTCCTTCATGCCCTTTTCTGTGTGTGGATGCAAGCTGAAAACTTCCTTTTAAAAATAGCATGGGATTGGGCTGCTAATTTCAGCCAGGGACTACAAGTTCATTTAAGTGAGAGCAATGACTATAGCTACTTCAGAACCTGATCTTCAAATGCAAATATTTGGGAGAAGATGATGTGCAGGCTACATGGATCCCAAGAACAGCAGGAAGCATTGGAATGAACACGAAGCCACTTCTCCCTAATTCAGGAATAATGTTCATGCCATGATGTAAAACCTGTGGAAGAGGAGAATCAACCTAATGCCTCCAAATGTTTGAACCCCTGGTTGCAGTAGAAGGTCTACAGGCTTACCGGATGCTTTTAAAATCCTAAGAATTCAAAATTAGATGTCCTGTATTCTATCTGATCAAAGGGATGGAATTCCTTTTGTATAGAGCAGTAAATAGGCTCCTCTTTTTCTCCCAGCTGCATCTCTGATGACAGAGCTACACCTTTATTTGGAACTTCAACTCCAGTTGGAAAGACTTTATCTTTGTTTTAAACACATTTAAATATAAGGATATGAAAGCAGCCTTTATAGTTGTTTTATAAATGTAAGAAGAAATAGTGTTCAATAAACCTAGTGAAGTATCTTCAGAGAGCGCCCCACATTCCTCACAGGTTTGGCCTTTCTCAGTCTTCAGAGGACCCACTCTATTAGAAAATTTTGAATTAATGATTCTTAGGATCTATATTGAGTCCAGTTTGATGTTTAGATTCATAGACTATACAGGCAGAAAGGACTACAGCGATTTAATCTAGTTGACTGCATGAAAGATCATTGGACATTCCCAGAAAATTTTGAGCTACAGTAAAGATTTTGAAATAATTCAACAATAGATGAATCAATCATAGTGACTCTCTGGTGCTTTTGATGCCTGTCTCACTGGGACAGGAGACGTGCAATATTCACGTAGCCACTGAATGTGAAGTTGCCTGATTTCCATTGGGTTTTTTTAAGTTCTTAACTAGCTCGTCACTCTTCAGCACTAGAGCTTCACAGTTTCAAGGCTAGAGCAGAATAAAATTCTCTGGGGATTAATTCCTGTGAGAGAAATATCCCGTTTAATAATATTGTACAAGCCCCTGATGCCTGCAGAGAAGTGAGATACTTGCGCATCACCCAGTTGGCACGGTCTGTTTTCTCCCTTGGACCCATCTACTTCCTGAGATTTGGTGGCTTTTTTCCCTTTTCTCCATTTGACCTTCCAGTGAAGTGTAGTAATAGTAAAATGATACTTTGCTTTTATTCAGCTGTCTAAGCAAACCAGACCATTCCTATGTCTTACTTATATCACAGAATTACAGAATGGTGGGGATTGGAAGGGAGCTCTTGAAGATCATCTAGTCCAACCCCCCTGCCAAGGCAGGTTCACCTAGAGCAGGTTGCATGGGAATATATCCAGGCGGGTTTTGAAAGTCTCCAGAGGAGGAGACTCCACAGCCTCTCTGGGCAGCCTGTTCCAGTGCTTAGTCACCCTCAAAGTAAGGAAGGTTTTTCTTATGTTCAGATGGAACCTCCTGTGTTCCAGTTTGTGCCTGTTGCCCCTTTTCCTGTCACTGGGCATCACTGAAAAGAGTCTGGCCCCATCTTCTTGACACCTGCCCTTTAGATATTGATAAACATCAATCAGATCTCCTCTGAGTCTTCTCTTCTCCAGGCTTAACAGCTCCAGATCTCTCAGCCTTTCCTTAAGAGAGAGATGCTCCAGTCTCATCATCTTCACTGTTCACTCTTCATTCCTCCCTGCCATTATTACTCAATAATTATCTCAACAGTTTCCTGCAAAACACTGGTAACAATTTTTTTTTTAAATAAGATAGAGCCTGAAGCCCCTCTCAAAAGAGAAGGGCAACAACTTTCTGCCGAGGACAGCCATATGTTTGGACAGTGCAGCCAGATCCGAGGGAGAGTGTTTGTCCCTTGCCTGAGGCTTCTGTGTGTCAGAAAATCCCATCAAATCATAGCACAGTCATTCTGATAATGTATGAAATTGTCTTCAGATCTGTCTTGATCTATCTAGAGGAAACAAACAAAAAAACCTGTGTCCCTTTTGCATATAATGAAGTACATGACAAAGGAAATGTGAGATGAAGAAGTTCAAACAAACAATGTGTGTTTTGCTAGCTGTGTTTTCAGGTTTAAAAATATTACATTTTGCAAAATTCCCATATTCTGACAGCAAATCAAAACCAGTGTTGATGCGAAGCATGCCAGGCTGTACCAGCTGGTGAAAGAAGGCAAGAAACTGCTGACTGCTGTGAGCTGTCCAGAAATAAGATGCCAGATTGGGAAGCTTGAAGAGCTGTGGTTGTCTTTAACCAAGAAAGTTGGCCATGAACTACACAGACTTCAAACGTTACTCAAACTCTTGGTCAGGTGGGTGTAACTCAGAAAGCATTCAGAGATATCAGCTAGAAACGAGTTTCTGATCTTCTGTAGATGTATTTTTGAAATATGACAGGGAATTAATAAATAGTATAGTTCCTTTAACTATATATGAGAACAAGAAAAAAAAGTAAAAGCAACGGTGATCAGAAAAGTGGCCCTTTATTACACAGCTGATCTCTCATTGTGTAGGCAAGTTTACTTTTGTAGGAATTTACTTTTGCAGGAAGGATGTTTTGATTGCTGCCATTGCAAAGTCAGTGAGTGCCTCTAGGTGAGAGTCAGCTGCATCGGGCTGCAGTTTGTACCTTGGAAGTGTTAACAAGAAGCTCTGGTCGTGCTGCGCTCATTACATGTTTTGGCCTGCTACGAAAGCCAGTTAGCCTTGATTCCCATGCAGAGGTGTAATGCACCTGGCTGTGCACCTACAGTCCACCTTAGAAACATTCCAGACCTGGCTGATCTGCTGCCTCAGCTTCTGTTTTGAACCTCTCCACAAGGAAGACCCAGCCATGCTCAGTGCTTCCACATGGTGCAAGCCAACTGCCAACGAAGTCCTAGCAGTCAAGTGGAGACAGTTTGGGGCTCTACATCACGGTCCACCAGCTGATGTACCAAGCTCAGCTCTCCCTGCACCTGTATGCTCTGAGCTTAGGCTGGCTGGGCCCATAGCACAGACAAAGCATGCCAGTGTCTGTTGGTATTTACCCCTGCTGTGCATTCTGCACTGTATCTCACAGTGTGCACAATCTCCTCTGGTGGTTTTGACCTCCAACAAAGCTCTTTTCACCCCTGTCAGCCTGTTCTGGCAACTGCTGAGTGAATACAGAAAGAGGATGTTTCCAGGGAGAGCAGACCAGCTGAAAAGAGGTGATAGGAACAGTCTCATGGGTACCTCCAGTTGAAGTGCTGGGTTGGACATCAATCCATGCTGTAGCCCTACTTCTGCAGGGTTATGTAGCAGCACAGGTGCCAGAATAGCACAAGCCTCCTCACAGAGAGGAGGACAACGAGGGTGAGCAGTGTGTCCTAGACTCAGCAAGGAGATGTATCTTTGTGTGTTTTGTTTCCTTCTTGTAGCTACAACAGAGACTCGGAGGAATTAATGAAATGGCTGGATTCTGCTCAGCAGAGAATGAAGTTTTGGAGGGAGCAGTCTCTCAACATGTCACAGGATCTTTCCACCATCAGGGATAACATCAACAGCTTATTTGCAAGTCATTTCTCCTGCTAGGTTTAGATAGGAGTTTGTGACTTTCACAGAAAATGACCCTTTTGAGTGGTTTTTGTATTTGCCATGACCCAGAAGCTGTCTGTATATTATAGCACTGAANGGACCCTTTTGAGTGATTGTTGTATTTGCCATGACCCAGTATATTATAGCACTGAATGGCTGAGTGCACCAAAGCCACCCCACTGTCTGTGTGAGAAGTCATGAAGACGGGAGGCCACCAATGACCCTTCTCTAGACTGAGGGGCCAGCCAGAGTGCATCAATAGGAATGGAATCCTCTCATAACAAGCTCCAAACAGCAAGACATCAGAACCCAGCCAGGGTCTCTTGTGCCCCTGCAGTGTAATAGCAGGGTTTCTGTCTTGCTCCTGAAGCCATTTCATGTCTTTGCCCGGCCCCCAGTACTCTGCTCCCCTTGTATGACAAGCCAAGAACTTCAACTCCAATGTAAGCCCTGACGGAGGGAGCCTGGTGCAGTGGGAAAGCTAAGTATTGTGCAGGTTGGACTGGCAGGTGTGAGCTGGCCACCGACTTGAGGACTGGAGTTGCTCCCTGGACCTTTGTGTGAAGTGAGGAGGAGGATACTCCCAGTGCCAGTTGGAGGGCAAGTGGCATTTGGCATTCTGTCAGGCTAGGCAGATAAAGGCCTTACCTGCTGCCGGAATACATGGAGTTTAGGGTTTTCTAAAGTTTTCAGACTTGTTAAAATCTGTTTGTTGAGGCAGTTCATCCTGTGACTCAAAACCTGGTTTGTCTTCTTTATTTGAATAGATATAGAAATATTTACCCTCTCTTAAATTTCTCCCATGCACCTCAGACATTCTCTAAGGAAGTTGATGAAAAATCTTCCCTGAAGTCTTCTGTGGTAAGCACAGCCAACCAGCTCTTTCATGTGAAGCAAGCTGATACTGCAGCACTTAGGTCATCTTTGGCAAAGTTTGAGCAAAAATGGGGAGAACTGATTACACAGCTCCCAGTCATCCAAGAAAAGCTTCACCAGGTGAGGAGAAAATCTGCTGCCATCTCTCAGGTCAAGCTAAATAATTATTTTTAAGTGTTGCTGCTGCGACTCAGTTGGCTGCTCTGTAAGGCCCCCAGAGCACCTCTTTCCTAATTAGCTGTCTGTCTTGCTTTCAGAATACCCCCAATATTGTACCGCAGTTCAATAATTGCCGTCTGCTTCCTGGGCTCTTTTACACGTATCTATCATCTTTGCAGGCCTATAGGAAAGTCTGTTACAATTAGAAAGAATTTTATTTCAAATTCCTGGATTCTCAAACTTTTCTTCATTGAAGTCGTATGCCCCTCTGGAGCACAGGGCTGACTTTCAAGTTCACACCCTGATAATTGCAATTATAGTGCCTGAGCCTTTCTAAAAATACAACTGTTGTCTTCCTTGATATTTCTAACCAGCAGAGTAGAGGATTCATTATCTGCTTTACCCCCAGCTTCAGATGGAAAAAGTTTCATCGCGGGAAGCTATTGCTGAGCTAATGGCCTGGCTGGACCACGTGGAACAACAGCAGGGACACGAGGAGCCAATAAATTCACAAGGCAGCGCTGCCCAAGTCAAAAGGCTCCTTCAGAAGTACAAGGTAAATGAGAAGCTGTAAGTCCAGGCCTTCTGCAAGGTGTTTACTGTGCTAGAATCTACTTTTTCTCACGCTGTCCCATCTCTTGCTTGTTCTCTCTGTCTTACATTTAGATTATGACACGTGTTGAACAGGAAAGCTTTGCTTTCTGAGGAAGATAGACTCTGCCTGTGCTGTGGCATAGTCTGTCTTTTCAAGGAGGAATGCCTCGTAAGGGAGCTTCATAACCAAGATCCATTTAAATAAAGAATAGGGTGTTTGAATGTTACACTTCATAAGAAAGAGAGAATGCGCTAGGAAAGAGAGATAAGATGAATCTCCCTGCAGAGAGAGAGGCTGCAGAAGACTCTTGCCTCTTTTCAGGTGCAAAAGCACCAGTGGGCAGGAGGTGCTTGCCCCAGCCACAGGAAAGTTTCAAGCCATGCTTATACCTCCCTAGATGCCAGGGACTCAGCCTCAGGGCACAAATCCCTGCAGAGCCCTATTTTGCTCTGCCCATGCAGAGCTACTGAGCAGGTGCTCTGGGCTCAAACAGGATGACAGTTCCCAGTCTACAGCTGCAGTTCTCAGTTTTCTGGGCACTACTAGATGCAATGAGGAGGAGCCCTTTCCTCCCTTCTAAGACTTCTGAGATAAAAAGGCATTGCCTTATGTTCTCACTTGTCTCTCTGGTCAAGGATACAGATGCTGTGGAGGGCACTTTTGCCTCCCAGATGTTTTGAAATTCTATTCTGATACCAGCTATTTTAATAAAGGAGCACAAGCTCTTGTCTGCACTGATCTCTGTGTCTCAGAAGTGTGGGAAGGCCCATGACAGCATGATGGTATTGTCCAATAGATCAAATACTGGGTCTGGTACCCCTAATATTTTTTTATTCGCTTATCCGGCACTAGCCTGTTCCTATCTTGAGCTACCCGCATAATGATAGTGATTTTCTGCAAAAGTTTCAGTCGATGGAAATAGCTATACAAATATAGCATGATAAAAATTGAGAACTATTCCTATAGCCAGGTCTTTTTTGGAAAAATATTTTAGACCGTGGTTCAGAATAAGCCATGCATGTCTCAAAATTATGCCTTGAAACATTTTTGTATCTGATGAGTTTAGAACTGCCAAACTCATTGTTTTACATTTTTCTTCACTTTTTTCCCCCCTGCAGGAATATATGATGGAAATGAACTTTAAACAGTGGATAGTGGATTTTGTGAACCAGTCACTCTTGCAGATGAGCACTTGTGATGTGGAGAGCAAGCGGTATGAAAGGACAGAATTTGCCGAGTGTCTTGGAGAAATGAACCTGCGGTGGCACAGACTGCAGGCGTCTCTGAACAGAAAGGTTTGTCAGAGTTCTCATCGCTTCCTCTCTCCCAGCTCTGATCCTGCCTATGCCCGTGCTCTTTCTTTTGCAAACTACCTTTCTCCCCCAGTCTGAAAGCGCTGCTGAACACGGGGAAGGCTTCCTGTGCTCTCTGCTGTCTGCCCACCCTGCTGTCTCATGGACAGCCTATGGAGTGGTCTCATAGCACACCAGCTGTCAGGAGGTGGGCGGGCATCCAAACCTCAGCAAGGTCAGGGAGGGCAAACTCTCCTGTAACTTACTGGGCAGGAAAATAGGCAAAAATGTGCTCTCCAGGACAGCCTGGGATTCACCCTAGTTGACTGTATTAGGTGGAAAAAATAAGATCCCTCCTAGGAATAAACCACAGTCAGTGACTTGTCAACAAAGACAACCTCTGTTGAGAGAACTTTGCAAAAGGAAGATTGCAAGGGAGTGTCTGTAGAAGAAGTTGTCGGTGAAATCTGTTGAAGCTTTGCGGAGCTGTGAAACTCGATGGGAGCAAACCCCGGATAGTTTGTGGAAAGGAGAGGTGCTGCACTGCTTGGTACACACAGCCAGGCCCTGCTCAGCAAACACGGCACCAAGAAAGTGCCAACCCCCCCCACGCCATATGATGGGGATGAGAACTAGGGATATATTAAGCTACCACCCGTTATCCTGTTGTAGCAGTTGGATTTGCCAAAGATGTAATTATTAACTAAGTAGTGGTGACAACCGTGTTCAGATGGGGACATAGGGCCCTCCTGGAACAGGCACGGCTGGGATCGGTTCCCAGCCCTGCCCCAGCCCTCCTGGGTCCCTGGAAATGGGCTACTCTGTGTCTGCATCCTCCTTCTGCACCTATTAAACAGGCTTTTCCAACGGAGTGCTTTGAAGATCAGCAGCTGACAGGCAAATTCTCCGTGTAGACTAACGATACCAGCACATCCTCTCTGTTTCTCTGTAGAAAACCTGTTTCAGGCAGTGCCTCAGAATTACTTTAGTTGAGTGAATCTCAAAATAATCCTTGCATCCTTGCGCTGTTGCTTGTGTGCCCTAGTGCCCTGGAAAGCTAGTGTGAATCATGTGATGTGGAAAAGACCAGGAGGAGATTATCATCCCAAAATGCAACCACGAGGCTTCTTGGATCACTCCCTTTACAAGCACACCCCTGTTCCATCTCCATTTCTCTCCTGAGCTCTCTGAATCCAGATACAAAGACTGCCGAATCAACATTTTTCTGAGTCAGAAAGTCTTCCAGAAACATTTTCAAGTGGAAAATTCAGTTCCTACACAACTGGAAATTTCCATGATGAAATTTCAATTTAGGCGGAGGGAAAAGTTATCTTCTCTACCTTTTTTTCAAGAAACTGCATTCTAGTATTTAATGGATCCTCAGGGCCAAGATTGAAGAGAGGAGACTTGAGGTCTCTTGCCTACTAGTAACTTTATTGGTGGGTTTTAGGGAGAATGAAGTTTTCAGACTCCATATGAGTATATCCACATAGCCGAGGGTCCCCCAGCTTGTCAGGTCTGCATGCTGCCAGCTTGAATACATGCTGCCTTATTTTCTTCCCAGGGGAAACATCAGATCCCAAAGAGCCAGTAAAACTTTTTAGTTTTTCCTTTCAAAATATTTTCTCCAAATAGCATGTTCAAGGTAAATGTTGTAGTCTCAATTTTTTTCTTGGAAGGGGGATCTCTGTTTCTGCCTTTAAACCTCGAGGTTTAAGTAATTCAGAATACTTCTGTAACTCTCAGATACGAGACCTGGAACACGTTTTGGAGGATACTACTGAAAATGAGAACAAAGCACAGACTCTGCACAACTGGCTGGAAGCCCAGAGTGATCGACTGAGATCTTTGCAAACCCCAGCGAGTCTGATCTCTGCACAGAACACATTAGATGATTGCAAGGTAAAGCATTTTATGTGTGATATTATTGTCAAAAACATATTTAGCACTTTGCTGAATCCAGACTAAAGAAGTGCACAGATTTTAACAGAAAATGGAGGTTGCCATTTCCTAGAAGAATACTACAGTGTTAGGTTCAGGTGATAAAGAGCCAGATCCACTTTTGGTATGAATCGTTATTTCATGTTTTCTTCTTCCAATGAAAGATGCATCTGCTGTTGTTCTGCGATATTTGGCATGCTGTGCAGCAATAGTGTAGATCTTACTCTCAGATGCCTCCAAAAGAAGTAGTTCTCCGTTCAGCACAGCCATGGCAAAAGCTAGCAATTCCATTAGTTTGAAGAGCTCTGTGGTGAAAATGTTGTGGAAACTACACAGTCCCCTTTGGAAAAATAGCAGTTCTCTTTGCCACTGCCCTAGAACGTTGTCTCTCTTCACCAGCCTCAAGAACCTGGGTATCCTTTGATTTTCTGTTTTTCTGGGCATCAGCTTCCTCAAAATTAGTACAGGTGCAGCTAAATAGTAATTGGCTCCTATTACTCTTGACAGTCTGCTGGTTTCACCCAGTACAGTGTTCTCTCCCTATTTTTTTTCATGGAATATTTGTTATTTCATTGCCATGGTTACGCCTCTCTCTCTTGTAGTAGGCTGTTTTATTGCCTCGAGTGCTCTGGTACTTGTCTCTCTGAAGCACTCTGGAACATGCTGAGGGGCCACCAAGGTACAGTGCTAGGATGCAGGTGGCTAAAATGTGTCATTAACATTAATTTGCTCAACTAAATTGAGGTCCAAATGTGAAAATGTTTTGAGGACAGTAAGGTGTGTGGGGGAAAGGTCACGGCTTTAAGCTTACTATTATAGGGCAATGTTATGGTCTGTTATGTGCGTGGATATTCACTCCAGTTGGGAAGAACTTATTGATGAGCTTTCTTCCAGCGTGTCAAGACTGGCTTATAATGGTGCTGACTGTGTTAGGGGTGAAGTTACTCTCCCAGGCCTCTCCACTGATCTCAGTGAGGTTTCTCCCATGGCAGAAAGCCTATGACTAAGAGGACAAGCAGAAAATAAAGTTCTAGGAGTTAGGGGACCCTCATCTTGCAAAATCAGTTCCTATTCAGTTTAAGTCTGATCACTCTGCTGGAGCAGAGAAGGACCCAGTTGCTAACTTGCCCAAGGAAAAGTCCAGCTCCATGAAGAGAAACACTTGTTGAATCTGGAGAGGTACAAAGAGGCCTGTTTGGTGGCTGAGGAATTAGCTCCTGATGATTTCCTTCCCAAGCATGATGTCCAGTGCTCACGCTGAGAGCAAATGGGCTGATTCTACCTCTTCCTGCAGGAGACTGTCTAAAGCAGCTGCTCTGATCTTCAGTTCCTGTAAAGCAGTTGTTCTCTATCAGACCTGAAACAATGCTGATGTTGCATGGCTGAAAATTACACAGAATTGGTCTTAAACAAGGAATGTTTGTGTAAGGTCCTAAAACAAGATTTTTTTCTGTGTTCTCATTAAAAGATCTTATTTATCTTCCTTTTTATTATTATTATTGGTTTGTTTTGTTTTTTTTTCATTTAGGAGCTAGAAAAACAACTTGCAACTAAATCCAAAGCTCTTGATGAGCTCAAAGAGAGTTTGGCCTTCAGTGGCAGCGCAGAGCAAAGCCCAGAAGCTCTGTCTCTGAGGATATCTGAGCTGTGTGAACGGGTGGACAGCATTGGAAGCCAGGTAAAAGCTCTGTTTGTATTCAGATTTCTTCCACTACATATTCTTGCCACCAGCATTATCAAACTTCTTCCTGGAAAAGCAAGAGCTGGTACAAAAAAGATGCAAAGAATTCCTTATTCTTAATCTTAACCTTCCAAAGATCTTCCTTTTAAGTCTTTACCATAATGTAAATTAATGCATTTCCAGGGTTGAAAGAGGGAAAAAAAAGTCTGATCTCAAAGTAGTTTGAATACAAGGGCAGGAGAACAACACGGACGCCCACCAGCAGTTCAAGAAATAAAGAACTAGCACGGCTATAAACGGAAACCTTCAGCTCTCCTCCTCAATCTGCTTCCCTGTCATACGCTGGTCTCTCTCCTGTGGAACGCTGGTGGCAGATTCCCACTCCTGCCCCCTTCTCCCTGCAGCTTTTCCATCTCCCCATTACTCTTCCATCCGCACCCTCAGATGGCTTCCGCTGTCTTCACACCCTGTCAGGTTTCCTGTCACTTCCCAGTAACCTATGGGAGCCGCTCTGGAGCGGCTCAACCTGGGCAGTGGCGGAGATGTGAGAGAAAGTAGAAAGGTTAAGGACCACCACAAGGCTGAGCAGGAGACAAACTGATGGAGCAAAGCTGATATAGAAACAGGAGCACCCAGCAGAAAAAAATACAAGATCAAGGGGACCCTGAATCCTCCTCTGGCCAGACTGAAGGCAGCAACCTAAATGAAAGGAATGAATGGAGGCAAGGTCACACTCAGGGCTGCAGGAGAACCCCCTCCTTGCACACCTCGCCCTCCCAGGAGCCTCTGTACAGCAGGTATGAGGCCCTGGATGTGGATGATGGCTCATCTATACCTGACGTGTCTCCAAGGTCAGAAAGGTGTAATGGGATGGCCTCCCTGGTACCACGCTTGCTGGTGTCTGATAGAAATGGGCAGGATTGGCAGCATAGTGTTTTTTTCTTTTTATAGTCACCATGGATCACATTATTTTTAGTATTTTTATGACTTAAGTATCAAACTTACAAACTGCAGAATGTTCTTATGGCCCAGTTGTCTGCATGTGCAATGAAACACCGAGTGAAGTTTTCTTCCCAAGGGTAACTGCTCTCAGCAGAGCCAGGCTGTGATTTCGAATATAGGTCTAAAGAGAGGTGATACCCCGATTGTATTGTCCAGTGGCTAATCTCAAGACTGTGAGTCTGTGGTCCAGAGACACTTGACAAGCACAATGTCTTTCCATCCTCCTTGTGTGGGCCGTAATTAGCTGCAGGCTACAAAAAGTAATTAGAGATGCCTCCCACTTACAGCATGATTCAGATGAGAATAGGGATGATTAATCTATCAACTCATGCCTGCTTCGAACTAGGATACTAGGATACAATGATCTGTGCAGTCGTATAGGGTGAACTGTGGTGTAGCACAGTTTTCATCTTCAGTTGTGTGGATGCACAGCCAGAACCGGAATACGGCATCTGGCTTTGTCAGGTCCCGTGGAGACAGCCATGTCTGTTTACCTGGTTTTCATACTCTTCTCAAATCATCTGGTACTGGTGTGATGGAAAATAGATACTGAACTAGGTGAATGCTTTGTCTAACCCAGGACACGCCTTACGTACTTCCCTGGTAGCAAAGGATAAAACAACAAACCACGCCGAAGGGGGTCTGTGTTTGCAGTGGCAGATGGCAACTCCAATATACATTAAATGACTGTAATAAAGAAACACAGAAAACAAAGAGTTTGATATCCATCATTTAATTTCATATGAGAATCCTGAAGTTTCTAGGGTGTGATCTGGGTGGTCCTGCATTACTGGAGCACAGTGGCCTAAGAGGCATGAGAGCTCTCCAGAGTATTGTAGTAGTGTCTTCTTCCATACAAAACAATTTCTGTGCAAATTTTCATTAAAAGAAAACTTGCTCTCTGGATCAAACCGTCTGCTTCCTAAGAAGATTAAGGCTCTCAGTTTCCTTCCACTTCAGGTGGATTTTGGCAGGAAAGAATAAGCAATTCATTATTTCACTACTTTTTACTTTCTTGGGTGTTTTGGAGTTGTGGCTGAAAGAATAGTGCTACCTTGAACTCTGGTTAAATTTTTATTTCCAGCAGATTCTTATACTTCACTCTAAATAGTGCTTATTGCTTCGTCTGAAGCCTGCGCAATTCCTTACAAAGTAAGAAAATATGCCAACTTGTGAAATTCTTGTGGATTGTCATGAAGTGAGGATTAAGCTTAGATTTTTAAGAGATTTATATGTCAGGACTACCCAAGAAACAGTAACAGAAGTTGATTGTTTGCAGGTTGCACAATTAACGACCTCAATGGAGGAAGTAACGGAGCAGTGGAGAGTATATGATGAAGTTTATGCAGCAGTCAACCTGAAGACGATAAGATATTTGTACTGCGTAAACCAGTGCAAACCTTCTGTGCTGTCACTGGAAGCTCTGAAAAAACAGATCAAAACTCTCCAGGTAAATCTACTGAAGTTGTTTTATTATGTACTTCCTTCTGTGCCCTTAAACAAACTCACTCACTCCACTGGGGGGAGAAAAAAAAAAAAAGGGGGTGGGTGCATCAGCCCTGGGACAGAGCCGGCAAATCCCTGAGCCTGGCTTTTCCGATTGCTGCAGTGCAAAATCCAACTGTTCAGTCACCGTCTAGAGAGCTGGAGTTTCCTGCACAGCCTTTGAATGATACTGGGCATAAATGGCAGGTGTAAGTGCCCTGCATCATCCTGCTGCTCTGCTTGCCTATTACAGAGTCCGAGTGGGGGACCTAAGGCAGGCAGCCAGGCTGGCCCCAGGTCTGGACATTTAGAGATTTGGCTAAAATCCCCTTACCTGGCTTTAAATGAGTGTTGAAAGGCTGTGTAAATAGTCCCTGTTTTGGTGTAAAAAGGGCCTGATTCAGTTTATTTTGAAGTTATATCGGAAGTGGTGCAGGGCAGAGTGAGGCTGTGAACCCTGGGTACATATCTGGGCAGTACTGCCTGCATAAGTGCTTTCCACCCTTACCTGGGGACACATAATAAAAGAAAGGAACTGAGCATGTCCTCACCTCCTTCCTTCCTTCCATCAGCCTCTTTTATTTTAAATCTAGATCAGTTCGCAGATACAATCCGTGGCAGGGTTCTGCAGTTGCCTGTATCAGGAGGGGGAATACACAGCCGGAGTTAGGAGCTGTCAAGCCAAATTTACTGCCAGTAGAAATTTTCCTGAAACAGTGCCTTAAAATATAAAAATTTTTGGTTTCTAGTGAATTAGCTTAATCTGTTCAAGGCTGTGGGCTTGCTAAATGAGCTGTTTCTTTAAAAGCAAATAAAAGTTTGAAATAGGCCTTCTGAATGATTTTTTGACTTGGACCATTTCAGGTTTGTAATTTTTAGGATCAGGTGATACATTCTTCACTAACATTTTAATCTGTGCTGCAAATGTGTGGCATTATTGCTACCCTGTCCTTTCCCTTCCCTGTAGGGGAAGCAATACTTAGGTCGTTCATCTGCACAACTAATCGCAATAATCCATTTTGTAGTCTCTTCAAGATGAATCTGAGAACAGTGAAGAAAGCTGGGCCAAGCTCCAGGCTGCTGCCAGTAACCTGAAGAAGAACTGCTCTCCCTCTTTTGCAGAGATTATTGAACAGAAGTGCACAGAGGCACACACTAGGTAAGCTTGTGAAAAAGACTCCCAGTTGTTAGCATTAAAAAAAAAAAAAAAAAAAAA